>JAFMPE010161486.1:0-19498 GCA_024759925.1 Ficus religiosa
CAGTCAACACTTTGACCATTTCGGTCAAACTTTGACTTCTTTGGGTCAAAGTTGACTTTTTCGGTCAAACTTTTGACCGACCTTGAATCATGCAAAGTTTACCCCTTTTCTTCCGAAAAGGCTATTTACTAGCTTAAACAATCATCTTTGAGTCTTATATAACTATAAGAACTCTCAACGCATAATAAAGTTCTAAATCGAACTTTTGCACAATTACCTTATCGGCACATATTTATTTCCTTTTTAAAAGGGAATAGTAGCCTAGAATAATCTAGGTATTACATTTACTTATTAAGTTTGAAATTGTAATCTCATGACACACATGATATCAAAGAAAGTAAACTTGTGTTTGGTAAACAAGTTTGAATCTGATAGCTTTCCAATGAAGTGTGAAAGCTCGGTACTCGAGTGAGTACATACAAATATGTATGAGGATAAGTCAAGTTTAAAGGAAAAGAAAAAATTTACTCTGGAATTTTCAATGTTTAAAGTATTTGAATCAAGAAGTAAGTTAAGTAAGTACGAAGTTACGGCTCTATGTAGGTCGGGGTATGACAATTGGTGGCCATCGGCTTTGGACAAACAAAACACAAACAAATTTTTTTTTAATATTTTGTGAATAATTTAATCAGATGTGATATTATTTATGACTATTTGATACATCTATTTGATCTTAACCATCAAAAAGTCATCTGCTGGTCGAGAATTTTTACACTAGTAATGTGGTAAGGTAAGCTTACTCCATCGTAGAATATCTCCAAGTAAAAAAACAGACCAAAAAAAAAAAAAAAGTCTATCAAGAAGAATTCATGAAAGTAAATTGGGGAAATTACCTAAATGACACAAATCTAAAGACATTGCGTCAACAGGACATAAAAAATTTGCATTAGACTAAGATGACACATAATTAAATTAAAATAAACTAAAGTTTGTGTTACATTGATTAAGATGGGGGAGCTTGAGTTAAGTTGATCAATAGATGAAAAAAAAAAAGTGGTTATTTAGGTAAATTTTCTCAAGTAATAGTAATATATAAAAATACATAAATATGATAGAAATTCATCAAGGTAGCAGAACCCAAATATTGCAATCCGAATTCGTCAGTCTCGTTCAAATCAAAACTCCTATGGAACTTTTAAAACTATTACAACAAGTGCATGTAAAAACAATAAGCAAATTAACTCAAATAGATTATCCATTATCAATCATTACTCAACAAGAAAAGAAACTTACCAATAGAGTATGAAAGTACTAACAAAAAGTGCTTGGAGTTAGGATAGGTGTAATCCAAGTCGCGAGCGGCTGGGAACGAGGAATATCAACTCCAAACCTAAGGCATTGAGCCAGGTTTCCAGATCGTAAATTCCATTAGCAAGACCCAATCCGCCTTCCATATCATGGCCATAAAAAATGCTATTGCCGTTGCAATTGACGGTATACGCAAGGCTAATGCTCCACATTAGTCAAGCAAAAGTTGTATTACAATTATTTATATAATTTCATTCCCTTTTAGCGAATATTTAGTTTAATTTAAGTCTAAATATTTTTCTAATGAATTTTAGTTTTCAGAAGCTTAAGCCATAAAGAATTCCACCTATCTTGAAACACTATATGCTGATAATTTTCAATGGGTTGCAGATCTTTCATCTATGGTAGGCTTTCACCTAAATGACCGTGGAAACTTTGGAGATATTTTGTGCTATGCTGAAGAAAGGACTACAAGTAGAGTGAAGTTTTGTAATCAAAATCAACCATCTAAAAGCATCAACACAAAATGGCTTCTTTTTTTTTTTTTTTCCTCTCAAAACCGGTGAAAACTTGATCATTTCTTAAAAATAAAATAACATAAAATATGAGGATCAAATGTAAAATTTTCCCATTACACTTTTTTTCCTTTGGAAAAAAAGGGGAAAAAAAAAAATGAATGCCAGTTTCAAGTCATGGGAAGTGATGTTACATCAGAAGTCGATAGACGGCATTGCATAGTTTTCTAACTTAGAAGCCATGTTTTTTAAGCATCCTCCTTTTTTCTAGAATGACTTCAAATTCTACGTTTTCTTGGTAGGCGTTTGGATATTTCCACTGGCCTGCTACTTAGAACCCGTCAAAACGGTTTTTATTGATCAATCTTTTTCAATCGTTTACGAAAAATTATTTCCTACCAGCGACTATAATGGGCCTATATGATTTGGACATCCGTGTATGGTGTATTCTAGCTATGTATTTCATACTAGTTCTCCCACAAAATAAAATAAAATAAAACAAAATCCAAAAACAAAAACAAAAAAATACGAATTTTTCCAAGTATTTTTGATAGAGAGATGTAGTGAAGCACGAAGACCAAACCATTCTTTGTTGACCAGAGCGACCAAATTATGCTTAGCAAGACTTAGTAATTATTAGAAAATTACCATTTTGTATCAGGAAAAGTTATTATTTTGTATGTAATAATTTTTATGAGAAAAATTTTATTTATTTGTATTTATTATAATTTAAGATATTTCTTATTTTGGTATATTTATAAGGATTAGAAAATTTTCTCTGACTTTATGCTTGTAAATTTGTATATATTTGTGAGCTCATTTATCATAATGCAGCAAACTAATGAATTATTTATTCTTAGTTTGTGAAGATGGATTTGTGTAAGGGCCATGAGGCATGTGCCCCCCCTCAATTTCTTGACTTTTAAATTTTACCACTATATTTTCTTAAAATTTTGTAATTTATCTGCATTCAAAAGTTTTTTTTTCTCAAATATGCCCCCACTCAATAGTTCCGCCCCCCCCCCCCCCCCTCTCTCTCTCTCAAATATGCGTTATAATACTTAACTTACTCTTACATTTTAATATCATCACCAACATTGGATTTTTTTCCTCGTAATTTCTTTATCTACCTTTCTTTCTATTTTTTTAATGTTTTAAAAATTTTATTGATTTTAAAATTCTCAACAATTTGAATATTTGTACGTGTAAGTTTTTCTCTTTTTGTTTTTTTTTTTTTTTGAGAGAAGTGTAAGTTTTTATTTATTAGTAAAAACAATTATTTTTAAAAGAAAAAAAGATGGTGTAGAATAAATTAAAGTGGAATTTAATTTTAAATCAGAAAATTACAAACAACATACTACAAATCATGAGCTAGAAACTTCTATTTATGATAACATTTGAGATAAAGTTCAAGAATAAATTTCACAATATTTTCAAAATATAAAAACAATATATAATAGTAATTATATGGTAATGAACATGAAAAAAAAATTCATTAGAATAAAAAATCTTAAACTTTTTATCTTATAAAATTATTAATTTTTTAAATTTTTCTCATTAAAAAAATTATTAAATCCATCGTTAAACATAAATACATCCATATTAAATATAAATCCATATTAAATATATTTATGTTCTCTTCTTCTTCTTTGTTACTATTATTATTATTCTATTTAATTTCTATTAGTAATACGGTGTGCTATTCTGGCGGGGCCTTTAGGAGATTTTGGTGATGATTGGACTAGCTTGACTCTGACACAAAGCACAGTTGAAAAAAAAAAAAAGAAAAAGAAAAGAAAAAAGGCGTCAGCAACTTTGAATACAGTGTAATGTAGGCAAATCTTTTGGACAGTATATACATGGAATTCTAAAGACGGAGTTGAAAAAGAAGGTGTAAGATTGACGCTCGGTGAGTTTCAAAGTCTTGAAAGTGATATTATTACACCAGAAGTCAATGATAATCGTCAGTGATTCATAGTTTTCAAATTAGTGAGGAGTTTCTGAATTATCCTTTTCTTTTCCACAACTGACTTAAGTCTACGTTCACACAAGAAGTATATCAAGGGTCCATTTGATTTATAGGACAAGATCATATTAGAAATAATAATATAAAGTGACTGGATTAGAATATATAGAAAATGATATAATTGAATTTTATTTAATATTATCATATAATTGGTTGACATTGAAATTTTTAGAAATAAACATATTAGATAAGTAATTTATGAAGAAAACTTGAGATAGAGGGATGAGTTTTTCTAATTCCCTCCTCTTACAGAGGATAGTTGATTAATGTCATTTCAAAGGAATTAAGTTATGAACTAGATAACTTATCCAGTTTGTTTTCCCTTCTTTTCTTATTATTATTATTATTATTATGCTATTTAATTTCTATTAGTAACATGGTTTGCATCTTCCGGAGATTTTGGTGATGATTGAACCAGCTTGACTTCAATCACAAATATGGAAAGAAAAAAAAAAAAAAAAAAAAAGCTGTCAGCAACTTTGAATACAGTGTAATGTAGGCAAATCTTTTGGACAGTATATACTTGGAATTCTAAAGACGGAGTAAAAAGAAGGCGTAAGATTGACGCTCGGTGAGTTTCAAAGTCTTGAAAGTGATATTATTACACCAGAAGTCAATGATAATCGTCAGTGATTCATAGTTTTCAAATTAGTGAGGACGTTCTGAATTATCGTCTTCTTTTCCACAATGACTTTAAAAGACTTTAAAAGTCTACGTCCACACGGGAAGTATATTAAGGGACCTTTTGATTTTTAGGACAAGATTATATTAGATAAAATAATATAAAGGTATTGAGTTTACCAAGTTTTCTGATCGTAAATTCTATTAGCAAGGCCCAATCCGCCTTCCATATCATCGCCATAAAAAATGCTATTGCTGTCACAATTGATGGTATGTGCGAATGCTCCACATGTAACGCCTTGCCAATTTAGGTACTAGCTTGGTCAAGAAAAAGTTGGATTAAGATTTGTTATAGAATTTTTGATCCTTTTAGCTAATATTTAGTTTCATCAAAGTGTCTAAATATTTTTCTAATGAATTTTAGTTTTCAAAAGCTTAAGCAATAAAGAATTCCACCTATCTTGAAATACTATATATGCCGATAATTTTCAATGGACTTCAGGTCTTTGATCTATGGTAGGCTTTCGCCTAAATGACCGTGGAAACTTCAAAGATCTTTTGTGCTATGTTGAAGAAAGGACTACGAGTAGAGTGAAGTTTTGTAATCAAAATCAAGTAAACCATCTAAAAGCATCAACACAAAAGGGTTTCTTTTCTTACCTCTCAAAACCAGTAAAAGCTTGAACATTTCTTAAAAAAATGATAATAATAATAAGAGGATCAAATGTTAATTTTTTTCCATTACACTTTTTTTCCTTCGAGAGAAAAAAAGAAAAAGAATGCCAGTTTCAAGTCCTGGGAAGTGATGTTACATCAGAAGTCGATAGACGGCATTGCATAGTTTTCTAACTTAGAAGCCACGTTTTTTAAGCATCCTCCTTGTTTCCACAATGACTTCAAATTCTACGCTTTCTTGGTAGGTGTTTGGATATTTCCACTGGCTTGCTACTTAGAACCCATCAAAACGGTTTTTATTGATCAAACTTTTTCAATCATTTACGAAAATTTATTTCCTACCAGCGACTATAATGGGCCTATATGATTTGGACATTCGTGTATGGTGTATTCTAGCTGTGTATTTCATACTAGTTCTCCCAAAAAAAAAAAACAAAAAAAAAAAAACGAATTTTTCCAACTATTTTTGATAGAGAGATGTACTGAAGCACAAAGACCAAACCATTCTTTGTTGACCAGAGCGACCAAATTATGCTTAGCAAGACTTAGCCTCTGTTTGGTGATACGGTTTGAGTTACGATTTTTAAGTTGAGTTGAAGATAAGTTGAGTTGAGAGTTAGAGTTGAGCATTTAGTAAAAAGTTTGAGTTGAAAAGTTTGACTTAAGTTGAGTGTTTGGATGTAAAAAGTTTAAGTTAAAAAGTTTAACTGGAGTTGAGTGTTTGGATATAAAAAGTTTGAGTTAAAAAGTTTAACTTGAAAAGATAAGTTAACATGTCATTGTAGGTTGTGAATGGAAAAATGGAAAATCAAAATAAACTAAAATAAAAACACACATCAACAACATACATCAAGTTTTTTATAATATTTTTTACATAACCATAAAATACAACAACAATAATTACGTAGTTGCTAACTAAAAGTGCTAATAAAAAAACATGAAATTCTCTCCCTAATTTGGTTTAAATAGATAAAACTGGCATTATTTTCAAGTGGATTTATACCATGGATTTCGTTGATATCTATCCACATATCATCGGCCAACACATCTCTCAACTAATTCATTGCACGCCCTCCTCGATGCATCTTGCTGCCTTCCTGTACTTGGACCTGTATCATCGATCCTGTCGGCTAACACGTAATCCGCATTAACATCAACATGTCCACCTACAGGCACACCATCTGCCGCATACTCTTCAAGAATAAGATCCCTAACCTGTGCAATCCTTATGAAATTATGAACAATCGCACACATCATTGGGATCATTACTTGTTTGTCCATGGGATAATTATTGATGCCTTTAAGTATTTTAAATCTGGCCTTCCATACACCAAAAGTTCACTTAATACAACTACGCAGCGATGAGTGTGTGTAGTTAAATAATTCCCTCCGAGTGCCCAGTCCGACGTGATGTTTTTAATATTCGGGTAAATGATATGTCTCTTGTTGAAATGGACTAAGGAAACAATCATTATTCGCGTATCCCGAATTGGCTACGTAAAATTTTCGACCGTTGATCTGTTTTAAATGGCGTAGATGCTCTGTGCACATAAATTTTATTGTGCAGTCAAATATATTAGATTACAAAACAGAAGAAAAGGAAAAAACTCTTTTCGTTTCCTCTGTGCTCAGTGTCGGAGGCGGGGAAAGAGGGGGCCGCCGCCATGAGATGCAAGGCATCGTGTGGTCGTCGTCGTCGACATCTCACCCCTCAAGAAGTCGAGGCAGTTGGACCTCTCTCGTCCATCTCTCCGTCGTCAGAAACTCGCGGACCCCGTGGATGACCTCTCCTCACGTCGGAACAACGTCTGTCTCTCCCCACGCGCTCCTCGCCATCGACATATCGCCCCCCTCTTTGTCCATCGCAGAGCCCCGTGGGCTTGTAGACGAGACCGACATTCCCCCCTTCCCCCACCATACAAATCTGCCGGATCTGGCTTTCAAATCTAGCTTTTTTTCTTCCTACAACAACCTCAGGCGACTTTCATGACCAGCCAGTAGGTTTCATGAGCCATCGCCACCTTGCTCGCCCCTCGGCCTCCCCTCGCAGTAAAAAATTCACTCTCCTCCATGCCTAGCACCGAGCTTCTTGTCATGATTGGACAATGGTTGGCTCGCAAGGCTGGTGAGCTCGTGATTCGGCGATGAGTGGCTCGTGAGTTGTTACCATCGAGAACGAACTCCAAGACGATGGCATTGACGCGAGGTAGCAATTTTGGCAGTGGGCGACATGGGGTAGGTGGCCGACGATCGAGAAAGCCGTCAACCAAGGTACTGTAAAGCAGCAGATGGGCGAGGGTGGGGGGGGAGCTGCAGGCGGTGGGTGCACAATGATCAATCACTGTGAGACAGCACAAGAGGGAGGGTTGGGCACACAGTAAACCGAGTTTGATTTACTGTGCAACGGTCCAACTATGAGTTGGGAATGAAATGGCCTTCCAAATGGTTTGAGTTCAGTTTGAACTCAAAAAATTGAGTCCAAATTGACTCACCAAACAGAGCCTTAGTAATTATTAGAAAAAGTTACCAGTTTGTATTACGAAAAGTTGTTATTTTGTATGTAATAATTTTTATGAGAAATTTTTTATTTATTTCTATTTATTGTAATTTAAGATACTTCTTGTTTTGGTAGATTTATAAGTATTAGAAAACTTTCTCGACTTTATACTTGTAAATTTGTATATATTTGTGAGCTCATTTATCATAATGCAACTAACTAATGAATTATTTATTCTTAGTCTGTAGAGACGGTGCCCCCCCTCAATTTCTTGACTTCAATTATTTATTCAATTATTTGTGTAAGGGCCATGGGAGCATGTGCCCCCTCAATTTCGTGACTTCTAAATTTTACCCCCATATTTTCTTAAAATTTTATAATTTGTCCCCATTCAAAATTTTTGTCTCAAATATACCCCCACTCGTTTTTTTTTTCCCCTCAAATATGCGTTATAATACTCAACTTACTCTTATATTTTAATATCATCACCAACATTGGATTTTTTTTTTCTCGTAATTTCTTTATCTACCTTTCTTTCTATTTTTTTTTTAACATTTTAAAAATTCTATTGATTTTAAAATTATCAACAATTTGAATATTTGTAGTGTAAGTTTTTTCTCTTTTTGTTTTGTTTTTTTTTTTTTTTGTTTTTTAGTTTTTTTTAGAGAAGTGTAAGTTTTAATTTATTAGTAAAAACAATTATCTTTAAAAGGAAAAATGATGGTGTAGAATAATTAAAGGGGAATTTAATTTTAAATCAAAATACTGCAAATCATGAGCTAGAAACTTCTATTTATGATAACATCTGAGATAAAGTTCAAGAATAAATTTCACAATATTTTCAAAATATAAAAACAATATATAATAGTAATTATATGATAATGAACATGAAAAAAAAAAATTCATTAGAATAAAAAATCTTAAACTTTTATCTTATAAAGTTATTAATTTTTAAAATTTTCCTCATTAAGAAAAATTATTAAATCCATCATTGAACATAAATACATCCATATTAAATATATATATATATATATATGTTTTCTTCTACTTTTGTTACTATTATTATTATTCTATTTAATTTCTATTAATAATATGGTGTGCATCTTCTGGCGGGCCTTTAGGAGATTTTGGTGATGATTGGACCAGCTTGACTCTGACACAAAGCACAATATGAAAAAAGAAAAAAAAAAAAAAAGAAAAGAAAAAGGTGTCAGCAACTTTGAATACAGTGTTAAAAAGAAGAAGAAAAAAAAAAAAAAAAAGGTGTCAGCAACTTTGAGTACAGTGTAATGTAGGCAAATCTTTTGGACAGTACATACTTGGAATTCTAAAGACGGACCAGAGAAAAAGAGGCGTAAGATTGACGCTCCGTGAGTTTCAAAGTCTTGAAAGTGATATTATTACACCAGAAGTCAATGATAATCGTCAGTGATTCATAATTTTCAAATCAGTGAGAACGTTCTGAATTATCTTTTTCTTTTCCACAACAACTTAAAAAATCTACGTCCACACGGGAAGTATAAAATGAATTAAAATGTTTAGAAAATAATATAATTGAATTTCATCTAATATTATCATATGATTGACTAAGATTGAAATCTTTTGAAATTAACATATTAGATAAGTGACTTGTAGAGAAGATTTAAGAGAGAGAAGACGAACTTTTTTAATCCCCTCTTCTTACAAAGGATAATTGAATATCCTTCCAAAGGGATTAAGTTATGAAATGGATAACTTCCAGTCTTTTAAAATTTCTCACCAAACAAGAGATTAAAATCTAGTCCAATCCTATCTTCCTTAATCATGTATACCAAACAGGCCCTAAGGGTATAAACAAAGCGGGATAAAGAATTCAAAATAGTAGCTTCGAGTGAATCAGCTTGCATTTTTTGACTTATGTTTTGTTTGGTATTTTAACTCAACTCCAACTAAATCGTACTTTGTCATATTAGTTTTTATTTTTTATTTTCTGAAAAGTCAACAAAAAAAATATAACTAATTTTTGAAAAGTCAACCAACTCCAATTTAAAAATTTAATCTCCAACCAACAAACCAAACACAAGCTTAGTCGTATGTAGAAAAACAAACAAAACAAAACAAAAAACTTATTAGGCTGTGAAAATTGTCTATTCTCATACAAAGTAGTAGGGTACCAAATGGTCCCTCCTTTGCAGCCTCTTCTGACTCAAATTTTTTCAACTGCTGACATTGACCTCAATGAAGCACGAAGACGACATAATTATTAGTTGATCAGGTCTATCTCATTACGCTAGCTATAGTTAGTGCATGGTTTGCTTTTGAGAGGCAAATTGTGCACAAAGATGGAGAAATCTTCTCGTGTTGTTCTTTTTCTAGTTGTTCTGGTGTTTGTTCACGGATTGCAATCATGTTTCTGCAGAAACTCGACCTTCGGCTGCATAGAAAGGGAGAGAGACTGTCTTCTACAGCTCAAACAAAGTTTCAGTGATTCCTCGAACCGGTTTGTCTTCTGGACAGGGAATGATTGCTGTCATTGGAACGGAGTCAGTTGTGATCAAAATACTGGACATATTGTCAAGCTTGATCTCAGAGCACCCAGTTCTTCAGCCTTCGATCTCATCAGGAATGAATGGTTCCCCTTTACTACATACGAGAAAGTATTTGTTAAGGAAGTTAATTCTTGTCTGGTGGAGCTGAACCGTTTGGAGTACTTGGACCTGAGTGGAAACGACTTCAACCAAACCCCAATTCCCAAGTTCATCGGCTCCCTAAAGCATCTTAGATATCTTAATCTTTCTGGAGCAGGATTTGGAGGAATGGTTCCAGTACAGCTTGGCAACCTTACTAGCCTGCAGATCCTTGATCTAAGTCATCCACATTATCAGGCAGCCTATGCTGATAATATCCACTGGGTTTCAGGTCTGTCGTCTTTGAAACACCTCGACGTTAGCTTCATGGACCTCAGTAAGGCACTTGATGTGATGCAGGTACTCAGCACACTGCCCTCTCTGACAAACTTGGGCTTAAATGGTTGTGGAATACAGAACATTCACTTTTCTCGCAATTCTCTTAATTCCACCTTCCTCACAAGAGTTCAGGTCCTTGGTCTGAGTTATAATAGTCTTACTGGCCCGATTCCTACAGCTCTCCACAACATGACTGCACTTAGAGAACTTTATCTCAGTTATCAGGGGAATTACTATTCTGGTGGCTTATATGCTGATAATCTCCAATGGGTTTCAAGGCTTTCATCTCTACAACACCTTTACATGAGCTTCATGAACCTTAGCAAGGCACTCGATTTGATGCAGGTACATAATGCGATTCTTTCTCTGTTAGAATTGTGCTTATTTGGTTGCAGAATCCGAAAACCTAAGTAAGGTACTTGATGTGATGCAGGTACTCAGTACACTGCCCTCTCTGATAAACTTGGGCTTAAATGGTTGTGGAATACATAATATTCACTTTTCTCGCAATTCTCTTAATTCCACCTTCCTCACAAGAGTTCAGGTTCTTGGTCTGAGTTATAATAGTCTTACTGGCCCGATTCCTACAGCTCTCCACAACATGACTGCACTTAGAGAACTTTATCTCAGTTCTGGTGGCTTATATGCTGATAATCTCCAATGGGTTTCAAGGCTTTCATCTCTACAACACCTTGACATGAGCTCCGTGAACCTTAGCAAGGCACTCGATCTGATGCAGGTACTTAGTGCACTTCCTTCTCTGCTAGAATTGCGCTTACTTGATTGCGGAATCCGAAAAACTCACTTTACAAGTGGTTTCAATAATTCCACCTTCTTTAGAAGCATTCAATTTCTTGATCTAGGAGGTAATGGGATTGATGGACCTATTCCCAATGCTCTTCAGAACATGACTGCAATTAAAGTGCTTGATCTTTCAAACAACCACTTTAATTCCACTATTCCACTTTGGTTAGTTAATTCTAAGAGCCTTGTTGATCTCAATCTAATGCGGAATCGGTTTGAGAATATTGAAGGTGGGATGTTGTCAATGTTAAATCAGGCTTGTTCTTTAAGATCATTAGATTTGTCTTTCAACTCATTTCTTGGTGAGGTGTTAGGAAGTATCAAGAATTCATCAAGATGCCTAGCCTATGATTTAGAGTTTCTGAGTCTAAGTTATTGTAGAATTAGTGGTAATTGGCCAGATTACTTGGGGCAGTTGAAGGATTTGAAGGCCCTCGATCTTTCAGAAAATTTATTTCATGGTCCAATTCCATCTTCCTTCGGGGAATTGTCAATGTTAAAAAGTTTATGTTTTTCAGGAAATCAAATGACTGGGACCATTCCACAATTCTTAGGGAGATTATCAGCGTTGGAACATTTGTCTCTTTCCTATAATCAGCTGAATGGGATCATTCCACATTGGTTAGGGAGATTGCCAACCTTGCAAAAATTAGATCTTTCTAACAATCAGTTGTATGGGATAATTCCATCATGGTTGGGGAGATTGCCAGCCTTGCAAGAATTAGATCTTTCGCACAATCAGTTGTATGGGATCATTCCATCAGGGTTGGGGAGATTACCAGCCTTGCAAAAATTAGATCTTTCTAACAATCAGTTGTATGGGATCATTCCATCAGGGTTGGGGAGATTGCCAGCCTTGCAAGCATTAGATCTTTCAGATAACCGGTTGAATGGGACTGTTCCGCAAACACTAGGGAAATTGACAACATTGAGTTATTTAGGTCTTTCACGAAATCAATTGACTGGATTTATTCCTAGTAGCCTTGGACAACTAACGAAATTGTGGGAATTAGATCTTTCTTCCAATTCCTTGCAGGGTGTTATTTCTGAACTCAACTTTGCCAACGTTTCATGGTTGTCAATATTTGATCTCTCTATGAACAAAATCAGTGGAGAGCTTCCAATGAATATTGAAGATAGGATGCCAGCTGGATTATCAACTCTACTTCTTGGAAACAACCTGCTGAATGGTTCTATACCAAACTCATTATGCCAACTGAAAGGGCTTGAAGTTCTGGATCTTTCAAGAAACATGCTAGCTGGAGAAGTGCCTCGGTGTTGGAGAGATACTCAATGGCTCTACGTCGTAGACCTATCATACAACAAGTTATCAGGACTTATTCCAAAGTCAATAGGGCACCTCTTATACCTCAAAAGGTTGCATATTGAGGAAAACAATCTCACAGGAAAGCTTCCTTTGTCCTTGACTAACTGTAAGGACTTGGAAATTCTTGATCTGGGTGAGAATAAATTTTTCGGATCTATACCAACCTGGATTGGAGAGAGCCTTTCGTCACTGCAGATTCTCAGGCTTCGAAATAATATGCTAAATGGAAGCATTCCTTCACAACTATGCCAACTCGGAAAATTGCAAATCTTGGATCTTGCCGATAATAATCTGGAAGGAAGAATCCCACGTTGCTTTGGCAAGCTCACTGGAATGGTTACAGAGAATACTACGGTCCAAGAACTACAAGCAAATTCATCAGATTCATTAGATGAAGATACAGGCTGGCATAGAGAAAAGGTACGAGAAGTCACAAAAGGAGTTGATCTTGAGTATACAAAAATGCAGCTGAAACTTCTTGACGTTATGGACCTTTCAATTAATAAGCTAGTTGGAGTTATTCCAGAGGAACTATGCCTACTATCTGGATTGCGTGGTTTGAATCTGTCACACAATCACTTGTCAGGCAATATCCCCAACAAGATAGGTGAATTGAAGTTACTGGAATCTCTTGACCTCTCAAACAACAATCTTTCTGGTTCAATTCCTCCTAGCATGTCCACCTTACCGTCAATAAGCCACCTCAACTTGTCGCACAACAACTTGTCAGGGAAGATTCCGACAAGCAATCAACTCCAAACTCTCGACGATCAGTCCATTTATGCTGGAAACCTTTAACTCTGTGGGAAGCCTTTGCCTACTAAATGTCCCGGTGATGATGATTCAGTCCAACCTCCAACAAGCACTCGCCATGGAGAGAAAGATCGTGAAGAAGACAAGAAGGAAAAGATATTGTTCTACTTTGTTGTATTGGCTGGCTATGCAATCGGTTTGTGGGGAGTTATTGGGACTTTAGTTTTGAAAAGGAGCTGGAGGGTCGCTTATTTCCGCTTTGTTGACAACACTAAAGAATGGATGCTTATGATGGTAGCGGTGAAAGTAGCAAGGCTGAAGGAGATGATGGAGAGGACCAACGGAGAAGAGTAACTCAGGGAGGTCACCAAATGTTTACACTGTTTGTGAGTTCCAATAAATACATATCTATTTTTCTTCTGTACTTGGTGTGGTCATTAGTTGCTTTATTGGGATATTATGTTTTACATTGGATAATTTTGCGTTAGTTCTGTTTTCATGAATGCTACTGGGATATTTTGTATGTTATTGGGATTATTATGTTTTGTGTTGTGGAATGTTATATGTTATTGTGAATGTTTTGCTTCCCAACTTAAGACATATAGCTCTACTTGAAATGGTCGTGTATTTTTATCTAATTAGTGTTGTTGTAATTGGTTTCAATCCTTCAATATTGTTTAGTTTTCAGTTTAAAAAAGTTCCGAAACGCAGGACAGTGCTCTGATTGGTAAAAGAGTGCATGACTGAGATCATTGTCATTTAAAAGATGAAACATGTAGTCATACACATACTCCATTTTCAATTACTCCTCAACAAATCCGCTTGCCGCCTCTCCAATAGATTTTGCCTAATAACATGCATCAAAACAACAGAATAAGAAATCAAAATTTGGTATCGCATTTAAACTTTACTTTACCAAGCTGGTCAGCCTCTAGGTTCTCGTTCGAAACTAAAACATCTCGCCTATTGAAAATACAAGAATTATGGGAAGAGATAAACACCGATTTGCTAACTCTCGTATAGTATTGGATCGAGTGTTGCTTTTCATTTTACTCAAAAGAACAAGTTTCCTAACTCGATATCCGGACGACCAAAGTAAAGGTGTATGAATATGAGCTTGCATATTTACAATTACCGAAAAAAGGTAAAACAAAATTTGAACGTGACAAATTGCTGATAAAGATACATCAAGGAAAATTGGAAGGCAATAAAACAGAGGTAGCCAGAGTTTGGCTAAGCAGAGGAAGAGTGAAAATGAGATATTATGTTTTCCCTATGAATGCAAGGGCATGCCAAATCTGATTGCCTGTACTCTTCCTTCTACTCTTCAATAAGCCAATCCTGCATATAAATATTGGCATAAAATATAAATAGTTCTTTTCAACAAAAAAAAAAAAAAAAAGTTAGAAAGGAAGAAATAGGTAACGTGGGGGGTGGCATGCAAACTAACACTTAATAGCAACCAAGAATAAGTCCAAGCTAAGTTTGATTAAGAACGGGATACGAGAAGACAAAAATGAAATTTTTAATGAGGGATTATAATGAGGGAGCTAATTATAATAAATATATAAATGACACTGTTACGTTAGTTTTAAAAAAAAAAAAAAAGTGTAAAAGTGGTGAATGTGATGACGCTCTAAGTGTTCAGGGTGGGGGACTATATGCAAATTTGTTCAAAAGTATATAGACTAAAAAGAAAAAAAGAAAAAAGTTAAGGGGGCTTAAGGGGACGATTTGTGAATACATACGTGAATATGTGGGCTAAAAAAAAAAAAAGAGAGGTTTGGTAGGAGGGCTCAAGCCTTCTTGTGCCTTTTTAGCTTCGTCCCTGATTCCAGTCTTATTTGTCGGACACATTACATTGGAGCCATGTATACTTCACATTAATGATAAAGGGAATGGGAGGAGTGTTTCTCTTTCATACACATGTTCATGTTTATGTGTTCACTTATTAAGTTAGAAATTGTAATCTCATGACACATGATATCGGGGAAAGTAAACCTACGTTTGGTATACAAGTTTGGAATGGAATTTTTAATTTGAAACTGGTTGACTTTTCAAAAACTAGTTGTAATTTTTATTGACTTTTCAAAAAAAAGACAAAAACTGATATTAAAACTTTAGGTTCAAACCCAAAAACCAAACAAAAACTAGGATAAGGGAATGTTAAATCCTGACTCCCCTATTTACTGTTTAATTG
Organism: Ficus religiosa; assembly: GCA_024759925.1. Taxonomy (NCBI): domain Eukaryota; kingdom Viridiplantae; phylum Streptophyta; class Magnoliopsida; order Rosales; family Moraceae; genus Ficus; species Ficus religiosa. The sequence continues at coordinate 15,612 of JAFMPE010161486.1, forward strand.
AAATAAATGTTGAATTTACTAACATGCTGTTATCAGAGTAATGTTTATGTATTTTTTTTCATTTTTGTTTGCTACAAGCCTACACTAATGTTTATAATAGTTGAACACAAGTACGATGGTACGACATGAAAAATTATGGGCCAGGCATGATACGACATGAGATTATAGTGGACTGGACGAAGCACGACACAAGATGGTGGGCCATGCCGGGCTCATAATGTTAAGCATGTGGACCTAGAACGACACGGCACGCTTTTAAGCACTAGCACGACATAGGCATGAGTCAAGCACGACATGGCCCGTTAAGCACGATTAGCTAGCACGACGAATACAATTTTTATTTTTTAACATTTTGTAATTTCTCTTTTAATTCTCCATAATAAAAAAAAATGACATATTTTTATTAATGTAATTAAGTCATCTAACCTAAAATATATTTACATTAATTCTAAGATGACATGGTTGAAGATTTTACAAACGTGGATGATGCAATAATTGATTGGAAACAATACTATTGATTAACACTTTATGATGCTACTAGTGTAACAGTATTGTTTTTTCTTCCTTTTCTTTTTTTTTTTTTTTTTTTTTAAGGGAGTTGTAGTAGGTTAATAATAGATCATGCACTCTTTTTCCTTTTTCTTTAGGTTTTTTTCATTCGGGTTTTTTTGTTAAATACTCCAAGAAATTATTTTTAAGGAGATCTAGTGTCCTAGTTCCAACCCAAGAATAAGCTCTCCAAGGATGACTCCACGGAGATTCAGGAGACCAACAAGCTTTTTTGGGAGTGCTAGGACAAAATACCGACGATGGGATTGAGTGAGGCAAATTGACAGATATCCCATCGTGAGGCAAATTGACAGAGAAATCATAGTCTACGAAATTTCTGTAAGCAGAAACCTCACCTACAATATTATAAATTTTTGTTTGATATTGTGAGCAACTATGCAAATAATCTGAGGTGTATATGATTGTAAATGTTATGCCTATGATTTAATAAGATCATGATGAGGCCTCTCTGTCATGAGTTTTTAATATATGTTCGTTGAGGCATGATCATAAGTTCATAATCACATGCTCAACCTAAAAAGAGTAGTAGGCTAATGACGGTGAAGAAAACTGAGTGTCATACCAATCTCCACATAAATGACGATAATCATGACTTTTTTAATCCCGTCTATTGTTGGATTGGGCAACTCCCTCAACTTCTCTTTGGTAGTGCAGAATGATTATGTTTGTATACCATGAATCCAAAAAAATTATGAGCATATAATTTATTTATTCATAAAACGTCATGCACTATTAATATTCCACCTTATTTATAGTGATGTACTTGTTGAGTGAAAATTAACTCATGTGTTGTTCATGTTATAGGTATTACGAATGAGAAGCCCATACCTAATTAAGCTTTAATTGATGGAATGACGGACTCAAGCAGGATAATGAAAGCATAGAGAATGGATGATGCCTCACAATTTAGTTTCCTCATTTAAAATATACTCTTTTGATATTATGCAGTCAATTGTTAAATTAATTATGATTAACTGGATAGGTTTTATAAGGAAAAGTAACTAAAAAATATACCTATATACGTTAATTTAGGTATGGCGTGTTTGATGTCTTAAAATATGTATTCACTATTTGTCAAATATAATGGAGTAGAGTTTACATCAGCTATCAGTTGCGGATCTAGAAATTTGTTTAAATGGAGATTACATATTGTTTTTATGTTCAAATACAATTTTAAATTTATTCTTGAATTTTATCTCAAATATTAGTCTTATGACCTAAAAAAAGAAGCTTCTAGCTCATAATTTGTTGTATGTTATTTGTAATTTTTTATATAGAAAATTAAGCTTCACTTGTTATTTATTTTAAACTATTTTTTTCCTTTTAAAGGTAATTCTTTTTACTAAAAAATAGAAACTTACACTCACTAATTTTCTAATTGTTGATAATTTTAAAATCAATAAATCTTTTAAAAACAATAAAAGTTTAAAAAATTAGGGGAAAAATAAGAATCAAATGTTAGTGATGGTATTAACATACAAGAATAATGTAAGTGTTATGTGGGGATGAGAAAAAACTTTTGAGTGGGGCCAAATTTCAAATTTTTAAGAAAATATGGGGCAACATTTGGAATTCAAAAAATTGGAGATGGGAGCTCATATACCCCCTGGCCCCTGTATAGATCCGTGACTGTCAGCTATGATCAATTTAAATTATAAAATAAATTCTTGAGTGCACGTGAAAATGCACGAGCCGTTTTTTTTTTTTTTTTTTCAGCAGGTCTATTAGTCTATTCTTACATTATCTATATATAAATTTCATAATATATGCATATATATATATATAGACACACACAATTAATCTGAAAAAAGAACAAATATGAAGAAGAATAACATTAAGAAAGAAACAAAACAAAAAAAAAAAAAAAAAGAAGAGCTAGTATATGTACAGCAGGTTACAGTGCTACATATGAAATCTAAGATTGTTTTCTTTTTCCTACAACAGTTGCAAATGGTGTTTCTTCCGGTACATAAAAAATGTTGTTCACAGTCAATACTATTCTATGTCGTCCAAATATTCTGCCTTTGAGATTTTCAGGTACATTATGTACTTAATATTATTGGCATTAATAGTATTGGCATTAATATTATTGGCGTTAATAGTATTGACATTAATAATCCACTCAAAATTATTGTCAACAACTTAATATTATTGCTAAATTTGTCGGACATAAGCATTCAAGATATAATAAAATTTAGATACTCTTAAAGTATCTTCAAAGAGGTCAATGTTGTCTCATAAGATACATGCTTGTATCTAATTTGTACTCTGTTCTATATCAAATTAAATTTCATATTAAATTTTTTAATAATTAATTGATTATCTACATTTATTAATTAAAATAAATGTAGATTACACACCTCTGGATAAATAAAAATTAATCTCTGATGTCTATTTGAGCTGAATTTGCTTGTTCTTGAATGTTGTTTTTCTAACTCCATCGCTTTTGCCATCCAACTTTTGATATCCGGAATTACTTTCTTTTATTGATCTCAACCTTGTAGCCATTCTTTAAAAAGTCTAACAAAAGAATAATTTATAATATTCAGTTAATGATAAGCATCTCAATGCAACAATACGTTTATAATCCAAGAATTGATTTCATATTTGTTTTATTATAATTTTAAATACATAGCATGCTATGAATCCAATATACATGTGTTATAAGTTAAAGAAAATCTGACAATTATGAGTCAATAACATAGTCACTGTTAAATGAAACGTTAAAATTATGTGAGTTCTCGGGAAGCTGCAACCTTTTCATTTCAAATTTTTATTAATTAATTAATTTAATTCACTTTTTATTAATTTAATTAAATACTTTTAACTATTTCAATTACTTAGTATTAACTTAACATGTTTTTCTTACTTAATGTTTTTAAATTGAACTAATTATTTGAAAATTTGTTAATTATTAAATATTTCATGTAATCAATTTTAATTTACCTAATTATTAGTTTTTTTATCTACATATTAACATTTCCAAAAATTTCCATACCATTCATTTTTCCTATCTTTAACAATTCATCAAAATTGTAAATATCATCAATCCATGCATAATCACACTCTTTAAACAACCCATACACAATCATCAAAAAATACAATCTTCCAAAACCACAATCACCAAATGTCAATTTCATTTTACACAAAATTACTATCACAAATCTAAAAACCAAAAACCAAATCTAAAATTCAATAACAAAATACCAAGTCCAAAATCCACAATTTTATTTCATTCTAAACAATCAACCAAAATCCAAAACTTTTTTAAGAAAAAACTAAAATAAAATAAAATATGAAAAGAACTTACACAATTC
>JAFMPE010161597.1:334-19802 GCA_024759925.1 Ficus religiosa
ACTTTCGGGGACCAAATGGCGACCAAAAATTTTTGGTCGCGGAAGGCAATGGCGACCAAAATATAGATCTTCTGGGATCAATTTTTTGGTCTCTGAATGTGAAAATTCTTGTAGTGGGACGTCCAAAGGGTAATCATCATGTGATTATTATGCATTGCATTTAAAGGTTTTTTTTGCTTGATTCTGTTTATTCAACACGTGCTTTTTTGACCCTTCCAGACCTAAAAAAAAAAAATAGTTGGTCATGGTTCTTGGAACTGTTGAGATATATAGGTTTCTCATGTATATTATGTTTAACTTGCCTTTTCGCATTTTGCTATTATTCTTCACACTCATGCACGACCAAGTATTTTGAGCCCTCTTATCTGTTCCAATTGGTATCCTTACAAAAACAATGGGATACATGAAATTTTGAAAATAATTTTGTCCTAACAATACTAAAAGGACAGGTTTTCTCGTTTTGTACTGTTCATGAAAGTAATTCTAAGCACAGTTTTCTCCTTTACACTGTTCATGAAAGTCATCCAAAACGTCTGCGTTGGTTTGCAATTTTCTTTGTCTTGTTGAATTTTTGTTTTCATAATATTGATTGTCTTTTTCTTTTTCATTTAGACTATAGATTATAGATTATATATTTCTAAAAGGGCTTATATAAGCCTCCTGTAAACACTGCTTGCTTTTCATTTGTTGTTGTTGTTGTTGTTTTTTTTCTCCTGTTTATTTTTATTTTATTTTATTTTACTACTCTCTCTCTCTCTCTCTCTCTCTCTCTCTTCCTCCTTTACCGGTTATTTTTTTTTTAATCCTTTCTTTCGAAAACCATATTTCAATTAGATTTTTTCATCCTCCAACGTGAAGGGTTAAACTTAATTCATAACATACTCTACTTTTTGTTTTGTTTTGTTTTGTTTGTTTGTTTTTTTTTTAAAGAGAGAAGGATACATCCTCGGCTTAAAATAGTTTAAATGGTTACAACTGTTCACTTTAATGTTCTATTGTAATTATCATGTACCATTATTGCAATACCGCACAAAAAATAATGTCTATTTTATGAAATGTTATTGTCATTCGTAATCTATTTACTTTTATATTTCTCTCATCCACACAAGCATGTAAAGGATCTTAAAACATGTGTGTAGAGAATTGGATGAAGAAATTGATATTTTCTTACTAAAAATGTGGTTGTTGTTGTTTTCCTCTTCCGCGGCAAGAATATGAGATGCTTATTATAAGTTCTATTAATCGGATAACTCATTATTACAAATTAAAGTAATATATGAGATTACACGATGGTTTAGGGAAACCGTCGTGTAATCTTCTGAAAATCACTTTAAAAATTTGAAATTTTGTAAAGGGTTTTCGCGCGAATTTCATGAAGTAGAAATTTGAAATTTGATTTTCGGAAGATTACACGACGGCATAAACCGTCGTGTAATCATATGAAAATCGGAAGATTACATGACGGTTTCCATAAACCGTCGTGTAATCTTTAAGATTAACCGTACGTCATGTAATCTCGAGATTATACGACGGTTTATGGAAACCGTTGTGTAATTAGGTTTTAGACTACGGTTTTTGTAAAACCGTCATGTAATCTCCGTCGTCTAAGCCAACTTTTATAGTAGTGATTACAAATTAAAGTTTAGTTATTTATTTTTGGGTTTTAAAATAAAGTACTCCCATTTATATCATTGCTTTACAAAGAATCCTTACTGTTGTTGTTTTTGTTTTTGTTTTTTTTTTCTCCCTAAATTTTTAATTTATACCATTAATGTACCCTAAAAACATAATTATTATCCAAGAAAAATTATTTAGAAAAAAAGTTTTCAATATATTTTTTTAGAATATTTCAAAATTAAATGTTTTATATTAAGACTTAAAAATCCATGAAATATGTTTCTCAAACGGGTATTATGAAATACCGTGAGTGTAAAATTGACGACAACAAAGTTACAATTGAATATTTAAATTTCTACTTATCTAAACCTTAGATTTAAAGTAACTCCCGCTCCATTTATGCTTTTGTTATATTACTATTAATTTTGTGAACATTAGAAACATGCCTTAAGGCTATATTTTGTGTATATGTGAGTCATGTACATTGTGGGTGATGATTTTATAATTTTGATGATTATTATTTTTTTTTTTGAAAAATTTTCAGATTTGACAATTGCTAGAAATTTTCAGGTTTTATGATTAGTTTTCAAAACTGTTTTAAGGGGTCTAAACAAACTCCTTTTTTAACAAATTTGGTATTATTAGAAAGTTTTGGATGTTTACTTTCTTTGAAACTAGCAACATGGCGTCTGGAAACCTGTGTGAATTTTATGATTTCCCAATGGTACAGAGGTGCCATTGTTAATTCTTACAAAGTTTCGTGATCAGAATTAAAAACTGTTTTCGATAGAAGTTATTTCATTCTTTCAAAAAATATGTCAAATCTTATTTTGTTTTCTATATCATCATATCACAAACCTTGACGTTTTAAATAGTTTATATAACAAACCTTGACGATTATGGACAGTTAATGTTATTTTTCATATCTAATCATTTCATCTAAATATTTAGATATTTTGTCTAATATATTGATTCTAATATACTGCATTATCATATTGTTTATCAAGTTATCATTATTATTTAATCTTACATGATTCAGAAACAAAAAATATATTACTTTGCTACCAAAACAAATATTGTCTTAATATAGCGTAAACAGTCATTTCTGTTTTTTTGACACTGCTAAAATTAGATACACTTTTAATGAATTAAAAAAAATATTGATAAAAACTAATCTTTTGAACTTTTAGATTCGTACATATATATTGAGCTAAAACATTTGAGAGTTTTATGCAAACTAGTTCCACGGAAATGAATGGAAACTTATTGCTTTCCACACACACACACACACACACACACACACACGTATACGTGTTGTGTTATTCGCAAATTGCATAGATGCAGGGACTTGCAAATCAAACTGCTGTAGGATCTCAATGGCTGCTGTTTTCTGTCCTTCTAGCCTTAAACTGTTGAGCAAATTCCAACAACGTGCACTGAATCGAAAAGGAAGTTAAATGTGCACTGAATTCTGACAACGGAAAATCATAAACGCACTAATTATTGACACATATATAGCTCTTTTAATAGTATCATTACAATCGGTGGAAAACTCCAATTGATTTAGATCAATAGACTTATAATAAAAAGGTCACCACCAGCAGCACGTACAAATAATTCTAGCAGAATAGACATACATCCAATAGGAGATCGTGATGATACCACCTCCATTATTGCAAAATAGAAACAAAAATAGAGTGAAAAAATGCAACATTTACATGGTGAAAATATCATCATCTGTATTTCAATCAAACAACTATCACAAATAGGAGAAAAAGCTCCAACTCCATAGATAATACCTCCATTAACAAGCCAATCAGCATGGCCAAAGATATCAAAATGCGTCTCCTCCGGCCACGAAGCCATCTCGCCATCAAAGTCATCAACGTAGAGTCCAAAAGCATTTTCTCTAAAGTGAAGAGTGTGATGACCAACTATGAGGTAGTGCGAGACTTCGACCCAAAAGTAGAATTATGAATGGTGCAAACCCTAGTGATAAAGAGCATGAGAAGGAGAGAGAGAATTAATTTTCAATTTCTTGGTTATGCAAACAGTTAGCTAATTAATGAAAACATCTTTTTGAAAACATCAGGCTTTTCCAGACCCACCCGGCTTGGTTCCATAACCATAACTTTAACCATACCCTTTTCCCAAAACTAAAAGAATGACCAAAGCTCAGCCCTTTCCCACCACCACCACCACCACCACGACGGCCGCCGCCGCTGCCACCACCGGAAAACCATCGAAAAACCACTCTGGCTTCTTCACTACTTCCCCGCCCTTCTTGTCCTCAACCAGCTGCCTTCCTTCACACCCACGTCCCACTAAAACGACAACCAAAGCAACCCACAAAACACCAACTTTCCCGCTATTTTATATAAGAATCTCAAAATATGTTACTACAACAGTTCGGTGGAGTGATTTAGCTTTAGCCGGTGGATGCAAAATCTGAAACGACTGTCTGAGAACACGCCGTGGTCCAGTTGGTGACAGGAAAAGAAGAGCAACTGCGGGGAGAGGGGTTTGTGAATTGTGAGGAGCTAGGTTGGCAGTCATTCTAAGTATTCGTCTTCTTCTCCTTCTCACCTTCGATTTTGTTCCTCGAAAATTGCTACTTCATCATGCCAGCGTTTTATTGATCACCAATTCACCCCATGCATGAACGTGATTTCATGTAGCACATGGATTCTTATACTGCTTGTCGTTTTATTTTCAATATTTTTAGACAACAATGAATATATATATATATATATATGCATATGTGTCGAAGTCCCCCACCAAAGCTCAGATTCCCTAGCCTTGGGAAATTGAATTTAAAACCCCAATGGCATCAGATCCACTTTTCATTTTTAGTAATATATACATCTATGCATACATATATGTATATATATTACGTATGCATCAAATCTTTTGTTTCAAGTACTATATATATGTGTGTGTGTGTGTGTGTGTGTGTGTGTGTATGTTTAGATAACAACCTCCCAAAAAGCTTCAGACCTCTTCCACCGTACTCCCTCTCTTTTACCTCCCTCTCTATTTCTTTTTCAGAAACCCAAAAGCACCATCAACTCCATTCTCTCTCTCTCTCTACCCGGTCTCTCTCCCTAGAAGATAACCCAAAAGAAAGAAAGCTTTAGTTTCCTCTCTCCTCTCACTCTCGGTCTCTCTATCCACTTCAAGCTCAGGATGGGACTTTCATATCATTTCAGTGGACGGGTCTGCATATTAAGGTTAGGAAGCTCTCATGGTTTTGAAATTTGATTTACAACCGCTTTTATTTTAGAATTATTTTTGAGAAAATATATTTGGATTTTTACAATCAAATTGTATTCCGTATGGATTTTAATTGGTTTAATCAATTGGAGTAATTTAAAAATGCTTTTAATCACAATCCATCGGTCTACTTTGTATCTAAAACTGATTTCTTAATAATGAGTTATGGTCGTCTCAACATTTGTTCTATTTTCTAAAGCCTATAGCCTTCTCCGATGAGGAAAAATTAGCCTGACTCAAAATTTCTAGAACTTTGTATCTTTAAAACATGATTTAAATAGCATCCCAACAGTTTACTTTGTATCGAAAATCGACTTCTATATTGTGTTTTGACATCTTCTCAATATTTGCTCCATTTTCCAAAGGCTATAGCTTTCTATGTCTAGCCAAAATTGATCCGGCTCAAAATTTAATGTATTTGGGATAATTTAGAAATGCTTTTTTAATTGCAATGCAATGGTCTACTTCGTGTCTAAACCGAATTATTAATAACGTGTTATGGTTGTCTTAATATTTGCTCCAATTTCCAAAGCCTTTAGCCTTTTTCGACGAGTAAAAATTGGTCCGGCTTTAAATTTATAAAACTTTGGATCATTAAAATATGTTTTTAATAGCAATTTAATAGTCTACTTCATGTCTAAAACCAAATTCTAGATTATGATTTAACAACTTCTCAACATTTGCTTTGTTTTCCAAAGGCTATAGCCTTCTTTGTTTAGCCAAAATTGGTCAGCTAAAAATTTCATAAATTTGAGATTTTTTAAAAATGCTTTTAATAGCAATCCAACAATCTGCTTCGTGTTTAAAACTACCTTCTAAATAACTAGTTGTGGTCGTCTCAATATTTGCTCCATTCGAAAGCCTATTGCTTTCTCCAACGAGTAAAAATTAGTCCGGCTCAAAATATCTAGAACTTTGGATTATTAAAATATGCTTTTAGTAGCAATCCAATGGTCTACTTCATGTGAAAACTGAATTCTAGATAAAGATTTAACATCTTCTCCATATTTGCTTTGTTTTCCAAAGGCTATGCCGTTCTCCTCCTAGCCAAAATTACTTCGACTCCAAATTTCAAGTATATGGGATAATTTAAAAATGCTTTTAGTAGAAATTCAATAATCCAATTCGTATCTAAAACTAGCTTTTTAATCACGAGTTATGGTCGTCTCAACATTTGCTCTATTTTTTGAAGCCTGTAGCCTTCTCTGTTAAGTAAAAATTGGTCCAGCTTAAAATTTTTAAAACTTTGGATTTTTAAAACATTCTTTAAATAGCATTTTACTGATCTACTTTGCATCTAAAACCTAATTCTAAATTGTGATTTGACGTCTTCTAACTTTGTTTTCCGAAGGTTATAGCCTATTTTGACAAGCCAAATTTGTTCCGACTCAAAATTTCATGCATTTAGGATAATTTAATAATGCTTTTAACAGCAATCCAACGCTCTACTTCATGTCTAAAATCAAATTCTTAAAAACGAGTTATGGTTGTCTCAATAGTTGCTCTATGTCCCAAAGCCTATAGCCTTCTCCAACAAGTAAAAATTTGTTCGGTTCAAAATTTTTAGAATTTTAAATTATTAAAATATCTTTTAATAGCATTCCAACGGTTTAATTCGTGTCTAAATCCGACTTCTAGATTGTGATTTAAGGTCTTCTAAATATTCGTTCATTTTTGTAAAGATTATAGCCTTCTCCGTCAATCCAAAAATGGTCCGGCTCAATATTTTGTGCCTTTTAGATAATTTAAAAATACTTTTAATAGCAATCCAATGCTCTATTTTGTGTATAAAACTGACTTCTTAGTAACGAGTTATGGTCGTCTCAAAATCTGCTTCATTTCCCAAAACCTATAGTCTTCTCCGATGAGTGAAAATTTGTTCAGCTCAAAATTTCTAAAATTTTAGATCGTTAAAATATGCTTTAAATAGCATTCCAATAGTCTACTTCGTATCTAGAACTAACTTCTAGATTGTGATTAAGGTCTTCTCAATATTTGTTCTGTTTTTTAAAGGCCATAGCCTTATTTACCTAGATAAAATTGATCAGGCTCAAAATTTAATGCAATTTGGATAATTTAAAAATGCTTTTAATAGCAATTCAAAGGTACACTTCGTGTCTAAAAGTGACTTCTTAATAACGAGTTATCGTCATATTAACATTTGCTCTATTTTGCAAAGCCTATAGCCTTCTCTGGTAAGTAAAAATTGGTCTGGCTCATAATTTCTAGAATTTTAGATATTTAAAACATGCATTAAATAGCAATCCATCGGTCTACTTTGTGTCTAAAACTTACTTCTGGGTTGTGATTTAACGTCTCATCGATATTTGTTTCATTTTCCAAAAGCTATGATCTTTTCTGTCTAGCTAAAATTGGTGTGGCTCAAAATTTTTTCCTTTTGAGATAATTTAAAAATGTTTTAATGGAAATCCGACAGTTTAATTTGTTTCTAAAATTCTCAATGTTCATTCCATTTTCCAAAGGCTATAGTCTTCTCCGTCGAGCTAAAAGTGGTTTGGCTCAAAGTTTCATGCATTTAGGATAATTTAAAAATGCTTTTACCGCAGTCCAATGGTCAACTTTGTGCCTAAAACCCACTTCTTGATAAAGAGTTATGGTCATCTCAATATTTATTCCATTTTCCAAAGCATATAGCTTTATCTGAAAAATAAAAATTGGACCGTCTCAAAATTTATAGAACTTTAAATCATTAAAACATGATTTTAATAGCATTACAACGGTTTAATTCGTGTCTAAATCCGACTTCTAGATTGTGATTTAAGCTCTTCTAGATATTTGTTCATTTTTTAAAGGCTATAGCCCTCTCCATCTGTCCAAAATTGGTCCGGCTCAAAATTTTGCACCTTTTAGATAATTTAAAAATGCTTTTAAAAGCAACCCAAAACCTATATAGCCTTCTCTGAAAAGTAAAAATTATTCTGGTGTAAAATTTCTAGAACTTTGGATATGTAGAATATACTTTAAATAGCATTCTAATGTCCACTTCAGGTCAAAAAACGCCTTCTGGATTGTGATTTAAGATCTTCTTATTATTTGTTCCATTTTCCAAAAGTTATAACCTTTTTCGTCGAACCAAAATTGGTCCAACTCGAAATATTAAGCATTTGATATAACGTAAAAATGCTTTTAATAGCAATACAACGGTATACTCCAGGTCTAAAACCGACTTGTTATGTGGTGTCCGTAATTCTCATGTACAAAACCATCATTGCATCGTGTTATTAGTCTATTATAATATTTATTCATTGTGATTTATTAATTTAGTTTTGAGTTATTTGTGCAGTGTGAAATCTCTGTTTCCTTGACAAAGAAGTTCGATGTGCTAAAATTTTTTTCTCTTAGCATTTACGTTTAAAAAAATTAATAATAATAATAATAATAATAATAATAATAATAATTATTATTATTATTATTATTATTATTATTATTATTATTATTATTGTAGTGGAAAAAACCGACTAGGCTGAGGCTGAGTCGGTTAGCAAAACCGGCTAGACAACAGAGAACTTCATCTCTTTAGTCTATCACTCGTAAATATTTTACTCATCTCTCCTGAGTTATTCCTTCAACCTTTTTCTACCACTTATTTCTCATACATCAAAGTAGATTCTCTTCGGTTCACTACATATGAAAGGTAATAATATTATTTGCCTCTCTGCGTATTAGTTTTGTCTTAGTGGATTTTTACTGCTTATGAGCCGAGCACATAAATATGCATATTTATACACTTTGCTATTTAATTAGTTAAGCTAATACGACTTATACATCTATATATAAAACACGGTTGGTGTGGTTATTACTTAGGAAATCATACAGTTGCATCTTTAGGTTTGAATTACGTTTAAGATATGTACTTACTTTTGTCACCATTAGTTTGCGGTGGATATACATATATATATATATATTTTCATATAAAACTAGTACTGAATATGCAATAATATGAAATGTTATCTTCTTATAAGATTGAGATTTAAATATTTGAAATAGATTTTGCGTTTATGTTGATATCCTGTATATGTATGTATCGTTTTAGTACGTGAGAAAATTATACCAAGGGTCATTTAATTAGTGCAATTTATATAATCTCATGATTTTGAGAGTATTTAATATTTCCAAATATTTTGATTTTGTGTCGATTTTATCTTTGAGAGAATTACTCGGAGAGAGAGAGAGAGAGTGACACTTTCTATCTGCCACTTGCAATCTGTGTATTAAATTATATTAGGATTTGTATATGAATATAGTAGAGTGTTGAGTACATATGGATTTATACTTTTATATTTAAAGGTAATTGTAAAGTATATTTAATCTAATGATTTTTTAACTTTTGGATAGTTGTTAATATATACAAATATGATAATCTCAAATATTTTTATTTTACATTTGCCTTGTGTAATTTTGCGGAAATTACTAAAAGAAGACTAAATATTTCTTTAGACTAAGTGTTTAGGGTCTGGGGTTTAAGTTTTAGGTTTTAGGACTTAGGGCTTTAAGGCTTTAGGGTTTGGGGTTTGGGTTGTTAGGATTTCAGGGTTTCAAGGTTCAGGATTCAGGGTTTAGGTTTCAGAGTTCGGGGTTCAGTGTTTGGGTTTGGGCTTTTAGGGTTTGGGGTTTAAGGGTTAGGCGTTTGGGTGTTAGGGGTTAGGGTTTTTGTGTTTTAGGGTTTTAGTGATTTAGGAGTTTAGGGTGTAGGGTTTTAGGGTTTAGGGTTTTTTGTATTTGGGATAATTTAAAAATGCTTTTAATAGAAATCCAACAGTCTCATTCGTGTCTAAAACCAACTTTTTAATCAACAGTTATGGTCGTTTTAACATTTGATCTATTTTTTAAAGCTTATAGCCTTCTCCGTTAAGTAAAAATATGTCTGGCTTAAAATTTCTAGAACATTAGATTATTAAACATCTTTAAATAGCATTTTAATGATCTACTTCACGTCTAAAACCGACTTTTAGATTGTGATTAGATGTCTTATGAATATTTGCTCTGTTTTCCAATGTCTATAGCCTTCTCTGCCGAGCCAAATTTATTCCAGCTCAAAATTTCAAGTATTTGGGACAGTTGAAAAATGCTTTTAATTACAATCCAAAGGTCTACTTCGTGTCTATTTGCTTCAATTTCTGAAGCCTATAGCCTTTTTCGACAAGTAGAAATTGGTTTGGCTCTAAATTTCTAGAACTTTGGATCATTAAAACATGCTTTTAATGCATCCAACAATCTACTTCATGTTTAAAACCAAATTCTAGATTATGGTTTGACGTCGTCTCAATATTTTTTTTTCCAAAGGCTATATAACCTTCTCCGTCTTAGTCAAAATTGGTTCGACTCAAAATTTAATGAATTTAAGATTTTTAAAAAATGCTTTTAATTGCAATCCTATAGTCTGCTTCGCTTCTAAAACTGCCTTCATAATAACTAGTTGTGGTTGCCTCAACATTTGCTCCATTTGAAAGCCTATTGCCTTTTCCGATGAGTAAAAATTGGTTTGACTCAAAATTTCTAGAACTTTAAATCAATAAAACATACTTTTAATAGCAATCAAATGATCTAAATCTGAATCTTAGATTGTAATTTAACGTCTCCGCAATATAAATGCTATATCCTTCTTCTGACTCAAAATTTCATGTATTTGGGATAATTTTAAAATGCTTTTAGAAGAAATTCAATGGTCTAATTCATGTCTAAAACCAGCTTTTTAATTACTAGTTATGGTTATCTTAGCATTTACTCTATTTTCTAAAACCTGTAGCCTTCTCCGTTAAGTAAAAATTGATTCAGCGTAAAATTTCTATAACTTTGGATTATTAATTTAAAGATCTACTACGCATCTAAAATCGACTTCTATATTGGGATTAGACGTCTTCTGAATATTGGCACTAGTCTCCAAAGGCTATAGCCTTCTCCAGCGAGCCAAATTTGTTCCGGCTCAAAATTTCATGCTTTTGGGATAATTTAATAATGCTTTTAATATCAATCCAAGGCTCTATTTCATGTCAAAAACCAACTTGTTAATAATGAGTTATGGTCATTTTCCAAAGCATATAGCCTTTTCCGATGAGTAAAATTTGTTCGGCTCAAAATTTCTAGAATTTTATATCATTAAAACATGCTTTAAATAGCATTCCAACTGTCTACTTCGTATCTAGAACCAATTTCTAGATTGTGATTTAAGGTCTTCTCTATATTTGATCTATTTTTAAAAGGCCATAGCCTTATCAATGTAGCTAAAATTGGCCGGGCTCAAAATTTAATGCAATTTTGATCATTTAAAAATGCTTTTAATAGCAATCCAAAGGTGCACTTTGGTCTAAAATTGACTTCTTAATAACGAGTTATGGTCATATCAACATTTGTTCCAATTTGCAAAGCCTATTGCCTTCTCTGTTAAGTAAAAGTTGGTTCGGCTCATAGTTTATGAAACTTTGGGTCTTTAAAATATGAATTAAATAGCAATCTATCGATATACTTCGTTTCTAAAACTTACTTCTTGGTTGTAATTTAACGTCTTATCAATATTTGCTGCGTTTTCCAAAGGCTACAATTTTCTCTGTCTAGCCAAAATTGGTCTGACTTAAAATTTCATGAACTTTGAATCATTAAAACATGCTTTTAATAGCAATCAAATGATCTATTTCATGTTTAAAACATAATTCTAGATTATGATTTAACGTCTTATCAATATAAAGGCTATATCCTTCTTCGTTTAGCCAAAAGAAGTCCGGCTCCAAATTTCATTTATTTGGGATAATTTAAAAATGCTTTTATTAGAAATTCAACGGTCTAATTCATTTTTAAATCCAGCTTTTTAATCACGAGTTATGGTCATCTTAACATTTACTATATTTTCTAAAACTTGTAGCCCTCTCCGACGAGTAAAAATTGGTCCGGCTCAAAATTTATGGAACTTTGGATCATTGAAACATGCTTTTAATAGCATTTCAATGGTTTAATTTGTGTCTAAATCCGACTTCTGGATTGTGATTTAAGGTATTCTAAATATTCGCTCATTTCTTTTATATGCTATAGCTTTCTGTGTCTATCCAAAATTGGTCCGGCTTAAAATTTTGTGCCTTTTGGATAATTTAAAAATACTTTTAATAGCAATCCAATGCTCTATTTCGTGTCTAAAACTTACTTCTTAATAAGTAATGTAATTTGGATAAAATTGACCGGACTCAAAATTTAATGTAATTTGGATAATTTAAAAATGCATTTAACAGCAATCCAAAGGTACACTTCATGTCTAAAAGTGACTTCTTAATAACGAGTTATGGTTATATCAACATTTGTTCTATTTTGCAAAGCCTATAGCCTTTTTTGTTATGTAAAAATTAGTCTGGCTCATAATTTTTAGAACTTTGGATCATTAAAAAAATACATCAAATAGCAATCCATCGATCTACTTCGTGTCTAAAACTTACTTTTGGTTTGTTATTTAACGTCTTATCAATATTTGCTTTGTTTTCTGGGGGCTACAATTTTCTCTATCTAGCCAAAATTGGTATGGCTCAAAATTTCATGAATTTAGGATTTTTTAAACTAGCTTTTAATGACAATCCCATAGTCTGCTTCACGTCTAAAACGTCATTTGTAATAACTAGTTGTGGTCGTCTCAACATTTGCTCCATTCGAAAACCGATTGCTTTCTCCGATGAGTAAAAATTGGTATGGCTCAAAATTTATAGATCTTTGAATCATTAAAACATGTTTTAATAGCAATCGAACGATCTACTTCATGTTTTAAACCGAATTCTTGATTATGATTTAACGACTTCTCATTATAAAGGCTATATCCTTCTTCGTTAAGCCAAAAATGGTCCGACTCAAAATCTCATATATTTGGGATAATTTTAAAATACTTTTACCAGAAATTAAGCAGTCTAATTCGTGCCTACCAGCTCTTAAATCACGAGTTATTGTCATCTTAACATTTACTATATTTTCTAAAACCTATAGCCCTCTGCGACGAGTAAAAATTGGTCTGGCTCAAAATATATGGAACTTTAGATCATTGAAACATGCTTTTAATAGCATTCTATCGGTTTAATTCGTATCTAAATCCGACTTCTAGATTGTGATTTAAGGACTTCTAAATATTCGCTCATTTTTTTAAAGGCTATAGCTTTCTCCGTCTATCCAAAATTGGTCCCGCTTAAAATTTTGTACCTTTTGGATAATTTAAAAATACTTTTAATAGCAATCTAATGCTCTACTTCGTGTCTAAAACTTACTTCTTAATAATGAATTGTAGTCATCTCAACATTTGCTCCATTTCCTAAAACCTATAGCCTTCTCCGACTACTGAAAATTTCTAGAACTTTAGATCATTAAAGCATGATTTAAATATCATTCCAACGGTCAACTTCATATCTAAAACCACCTTATAGATTGTGATTTAAGGTCTTCTCAATATTTACTCTGTTTTTCAAAGTTCATAGCCTTACCTACCAAGCTAAAATTGGCTAGGATCAAAATTTAATGCAATTTGGATAATTTCAAAATGCGTTTAATAGCAATCCAAAGTGAACTTCGGTCCAAAACTGACTTATCAATAACGAGTTATTGTTATATCAACATTAGCACCATTTTGCAATGCCTATTGCCTTATGTGTTAAGTAAAATTTGGTTCGGCTTATAGTTTATGGAACTTTAGATCATTAAAACATGCAGTAAATAGCAATCCATTGGTCTACTTCATGTCTGAAACTTACTTCTGGGTTGTGATTTAACATCTTATCAATATTTACTTCGTTTTCCAAAGGATGCAATCTTCTCTGTCTAGCCAAAATTGGCCTGGTTCAAAATTTCATGAATTTTGAATAATTAAAACATGCTTTTAATAGCAATCAAATGATCTACTTCATGTTTAAAACCGAATTCTAGATTATGATTTAACGTCTTCTCAATATAAAGGTTATAACCTTCTTCATTTAGTCAAAATTGGTCCGATTCAAAATTTCATGTATTTAGGATAAATTTAAAATGCTTTTAGCAGAAATTCAACGGTCTAATTCATGTCTAAAACCAGATTTTTAATCACGAGTTATGGTCATCTTAACATTTAATATATTTGCTAAATCCTGTAGCCTTCTTTAACGAGTAAAAATTGGTACAGCTCAAAATTTATAGAACTTTGAACCATTTAATCATGCTTTTAATAGCATTCCAAAAGTTTAATTCGTGTCTAGATCAGACTTCTAGATTGTGATTTAAGGTATCCTAAATATTCGCTCATTTTTTAAAGGCTATATAGCCTTCGCCGTCTTTGCAAAATTAGTCCGGCTCAAAATTTTATGCCTTTTCGATAATATAAAAACACTTTTAATAACAATCCAATGCTCAACTTCATGTCTAAAACTTGCTTCTTAACAACGAGTTATGGTCGTATCAACATTTACTCCATTTCCCAAAGCCTATAGCCTTCTCCGATGACTAAAAATTTGTTCGGCTCAAAATTTCTATAATTTTAGATCGTTAAAACATGCTTTAAATAGCATTCCAACGGCCTACTTCTTGTCCAGAACTAAATTTTAGATTGTGATTTAAGGTTTTCTTAATATTTGCTCTGCTTTTTAAAGGCCATTGCCTTATCTACTAAGCTAAAATTGGCCGGCTCAAACATTAATGAAATTTGGATCATTTCAAAATGCTTTTAATAGCAATCCAAAGGTACACTTCATGTCTAAAACTAACTTCTTAACAACGAGTTATGGTCATATCAACATTTGCTCCATTTTGCAAAGCCTATGGCCTTCTCTGTTACGTAAAAGTTGGTCTGCCTCATAGTTTGATGAACTTTGGATTGTTAAAACATGCATTAAATAGCAATCCATCGGTCTACTTTGTGTCTAAAACTTACTTCTGGGTTGTGATTTAACGTCTTTTCAATATTTGCTTCGTTTTCCAAAGGCTACAATCTTCTCGGTCTAGCCAAAATTGGCATGGCTCAAATTTTGAAGAACTTCGAATCTTTAAAACAAGCTTTTAATAGCAATCAAATGATTTACTTTATGTCTAAAACTGAATTATAGATTATGATTTAACGTCATCTCAATATAAAGGCTATATCCTTCTTCGTTTAGCCAACATTGGTCTTGCTCAAAATTTCATGTATTTGGGATAATTTTAAAATGCTTTTAGCAGAAATTCAACGGTCTAATTCGTGTCTCAAACCAGCCTTTTAATCATAAGTTATGGTCATCTTAATATTTAATATATTTTCTAAATCCTGTAGCCTTCTCCAACGAGTAAAAATAGGTCCGACTCAAAATTTATAGAACTTTGAATCATTGAAACATACTTTAATAGCATTCCAACGGTTTAATTCGTGTCTGAATCCGACTTCTAGATCGTGATTTAAGGTCATCTAAATATTCACTCATTTTTTAAAGGCTATAGCCTTCTCCGTCTATGCAAAATTAGTCCGGCTCAAAATTTCACACCTTTTGGATAATTCATAAACACTTTTAATAACAGTCCAATGCTCCACTTCATGTCAAAAAATTGCATCTTAATAACGAGTTATGGTCGTCTCAACATTTGCTCCATTTCCCAAAGCCTATATAGCCTTCTCCGACGACTGAAAACTTGTTCTGCTCAAAATTTCTAGAATTTTAGATCGTTAAAATATGCTTTTAGTAGTATTCCAGTGGTTTACTTCATGTCTACAACCAACTTCTAGATCGTAATTTAAGGTTTTCTCAGTATTGCTCTTTTTTTCAAAGGCCATAGCCTTATCTACCAAGCTAAAATTGGCCGGCTCAAAATTTAATGCAATTTGGATCATTTGAAATGATTTTAATAGCAATCCAAAGGTACACTTCATGTCTAAAACTAACTTCTTAACAACGAGTTATGGTCATATCAACATTTGCTCCATTTTGCAAAGCCTATAGCCTTCACTGTTAAGTAAAAGTTGGTCCGGCTAATAGTTTATGGAACTTTGGATCTTTAAAACATGCATTAAATAGCAATCCATCGGTCTACTTTGTGTTTAAAACTTACTTCTAGGTTGTGATTTAACGTCTTTTCAGTATTTGCTTCAGTTTACAAAGGCTACAATCTTCTCTGTCTAGGCAAAATTGTTTTGGCTTAAAATTTCATGAACTTTGAATCATTAAAACATGCTTTTAATAGCAATCAAATGATCTACTTCATGTGTAAAACTGAATTCTAGATTATGATTTAACGTCTACTCAATATAAAGGCTATATCCTTCTTCGTTTAGCCAAAATTAGTGTGACTCAAAATTTCATGTATTTGGGATAATTTTAAAATGCTTTTAGCAGACATTCGATGGTCTAATTCGTGTCTAACACATGCTTTTTAATCACGAGTTATGTCATCTTAACATGTACTATATTTTCTAAAACCTGTAGGCTTCTCCGACGAGTAAAAATTGGTTCGGTTCAAAATTTATAGAACATTGGAATATTTAAACATACTTTTAATAGCATTCCAACTATTTAATTCATGTCTGAATCCGACTTCTAGATTGTGATTTAAGGTCTTCTAAATTTTCGCTCAGTTTTTAAAGGCTATAGCCTTCTCCGTCTATGCAAAATTGGTCCGGCTCAAAATTTCGTGCCTTTTGGATAATATATAAACACTTTTAATAACAATCCAATGCTTTATTTCATGTCTAAAACTTGCTTCTGAACAACGAGTTTTGGTTGTCTCAACATTTGCTCAATTTCCCAAAGCCTATAGCCTTCTCCGATGACTGAAAATTTGTTCGGCTCAAAATTTGTAGAGTTTTTGATTGTTAAAACCTGCTTTAAATAGCATTCCTACGGTCTACTTCGAATCTAGAACCACCTTCTAGATGGTTATTTAAGGTCTTCTTAATATTTGCTCTGTTTCTTAATGGTCATAGCCTTATCTACCTAGCAAAAATTGGCCAGGCTCAAAATTTAATATCATTTAGATAATTTAAAAATGCATTTAATAGCAATTCAAATGTGCACTTCAGTCTAAAATGACTTCTTAATAACGAGTTATGGTCATATCAACATTTGCTCCATTTTGCAAAGCCTATAGCCTTATCTTTTAAGCAAAAGCTGGTCCGGCTCATAGTTTATGGAACTTTGGATGATTAAAAAATGCCTTAAATAGCAATCCTTCAGTGTACTTTGTGTCTGAAACTTATTTCTGGGTTGTGATTTAACCGCTAGTCAATATTTCCTGCATTTGCCAAAGGCTACAATCTTCTCTGTCTAGCTAAAATAGGTCTGGTTCAAAATTTCATGAGCTTTGAATCATCTAAACATGCTTTTAATAGCAGTCGGATGATCTACTTCATGTCTAAAACCAAATTCTAGTTCATGATTTAACGTATTTGCAATATAAAGGCTATATTTTTCTTCGTCCTGCTAAAATTGGTCCAACTTAAAATTTCATATTTTTGGGATAATTTAAAAATGCTTTTAGCAGAAATTCAACTGTCTAATTTGTGTCTGAAACCAACTTTTTAATCACGAGTTACGGTCATCTAAACATTTACTATATTTTCTAAAACTAGTAGCCCTCTCCGATGAGTAAAAATTGGTCCGGCTCAAACTTTATAGAACTTTGAATCATTAAAACATGTGTTTAATCGCATTCAAACGGTTTAATTCGTGTCTAAATCTAACTCTTAGATTGTGATTTAAGGTCTTTTAAATATTCGCTCAGTTTTTAAATGCTATAACCTTCTCTGTCGACTGAAAATTTGTTTTGCTCAAAATTTTGTACCTTTTGGATAATTTAAAGTTGCTTTTATTAGCAATCTAATGCTCTACTTTGTGTCAAAAACTTATTTATTAATAACGAGTTATGGTCGTATCACCATTTGTTTCATTTCCCAAAGCATAAAGCCTTCTCCGACGACTAAAAATTGGTTCAGCTCAAAATTTCTAGAATTTTGGATCGTTAAAACATGTTCTAAATAGCATTCAAATGTTCTACTTCGTGTCTAGAACCAACTTCTAGATTGTGATTTAAGATCTTCTCAATATTTGCTCTGTTTTTTAAAGGCCAGAGCCTTATCTACCTAGCTATAATTGACCGGGCTCAAAATTTAATGCAATTGGGATCATTTAAAAAAGCTTTTAATAGCAATCCAAAGGTACACTTCGTGTCTAAACTTCTTAATAACGAGTTATGGTCTTATCAACATTTGCTCCATTTTGCATAGCCTGTAGCCTTCTTTTTTCCATAAAATTTGGTCCGGCTCATAGTTTATGGAACTGTGGATCATTAAAACATGCATTAAGTAGCAATCCATCGGTCTACTTCATGTCTGAAACTTACTTCTAGATTGTGATTTAACGTCTTATCAATATTTGCTTAGTTTTCTAAAGGCTACAATCTTCTCTGTCTAGCCAAAATTGGACTGGATCAAAATTTCATGAACTTTGACTCATTAAAAATTGATTTTAATAGCAATCAAATGATCTACTTCGTGTTTGAAAAAAATTTCTAGATTTTGATGTAATGTCTTCTCAATATAAAGGCTATATCCTTCTTCGTCTAGCCAAAATTGGTCCGACTCAAAATTTCATGTATTTGGGAGAATTTTAAAATGCTTTTAGCAGAAATTCAACGGTCTAATTCGTGTCTAAAACTAGCTTTTTAATCACGAGTTATGGTCATCTTAACATTTACTATATTTTCAAAAACCTTTTGCCTTTTCCAACGAGTAAGAATTGGTCTGGCTCAAAATTTATAGAACTTAGTATCTTTGAAACGTGCTTTTAATAGCATTCCAATGGTTTAATTCGTGTCTGAATCCAATTTCTAGATTGTCATTTAAGGTATTTTAAATATTCACTCACTTTTTAAAGGCTATATAGCCTTCTCCATCTATCCAAAAATGGTCTGGCTGAAAAGTTCATGTCTAAAAATTACTTCTTAATAACGAGTTTTGCTCGTCTCAACATTTGCTCCGTTTCACAAAGCCTATAGCTTTCTCCAATGAGTGAAAATTTGTTCGGCTCAAAATTCCTAGAATTTTATATCGTTAAAACAAGCTCTAAATAGCATTCCAATAGTCTACTTCGTGTCCAGGGTTTAGCGTTTAGAGTTTACAGTTTAGGGATTAGGGTTTAGGGTTACGGGTTTAGGGTTTAGGGTTTTAGGGTATAGGGTTTAGGGTTCAGGGTTTTAGGGTTTAGGGTTTTGGGGTTTAGTGTTTAGGGTTTAGGGTTTTAGGATTTAGTGTTTAGGGTTTATGGTTTGGGCTTTGGGATTTTAGGGTTTGGGGTTTTAGGGTTTGGGGTTTGGTGGTTTAGGGTTTGGGGTTTGGGGTTTGTTGGTTTGGTGGTTTGGGGTTTGGTAGTTTGGGGTTTAGGGGTTTAGGGTTAGGGTTTGGGGCTTGGGGCTTGGGGCTTGTGGCTTGGGGCTAGGGTCTAGGGTTTAGGGTTTAGGGTTTAGGGTTTCAGGGTTTAGGGTTTAGGGTTTAGGGTTTAGGGGTTTAGGGTTTATGGTTTTAGGGTTTAGGGTTTAGGGTTTAGGGTTGTTTAGGGTTTAGGGTTTTAGGGTTTAGGGTTTAGGGTTTAGGGTTTAGGGTTTAGGGTTTAGG
>JAFMPE010161708.1:0-19461 GCA_024759925.1 Ficus religiosa
CACCCCCCCGCACCCCCAGCACCCCCCCCCCCGACCACCTCTTTCTCTTCCCCTTTCTCTCTCTTTTCCTCTCTTCTCTCTCTCTCTTCCCTACTCGTGACTCCCCCTTTCTTTCTCTTTCTCTTCTCACATCGGGGGTAGGGTGGGGGGGCCTAGGCTTAGTCACAGTGGGGGTGGGATGGGGAGGCACCGGGCAGCCGAGGGTGGGGGGGGCCGAGGGCCGGGAAGAGAGAGAGAGGGGAAGAGAGAGAAAGGAGAAGAGAGAGAGGGGGGTGCCGGCAGGGAAGGGGCGGCCGTGGCTGGGGCCGATGGTGGGGGGCGGGGGGTTGGTCGCCTGTGTCTGGGTTGGGTCGCCGGCGTCCATTGCCGGCGGTGGGAAGGTCGCCGGCGACGGAGAATATTTTGCAGTGAGAAAGATTAGATAAGGTAAGGTGTATAAAAAGTATCGTACATCCATGATATGTCAACCGTTTGATTAAATCTAACGGTTAAAAAAAGAACCCTAACAATAGAGTCATTTGGGAAAGACTCTACCACAATCTCTCCCAATATAGTAAACTCAATAACAAATTTAGAGATAGAAATATCATACATGAATCAGACAAAAATATATGAGTCTAAATTGAAATAATTTATTATATGAAAGCATGAATTCACTAAACATATATGACAAACTATATAATTCATAGTGTGAGACTTAAAAAACTAAAATTAAATGAAAATGATAGTAAGAGGAAAGAAAAAAAAAAAAAAGGAAAAAAAAGGAGGCCCTCTACTTATGGATAATTCATTATTGAGTACAAAGTAAACCACAAGCATGTATCTTTTAATACTTCAGTCTCACTTCTATATTCTTTGTATTTTTAACTATAAAAAATAAAATTACACAAATAAAACAATATGTGATAATGATAAAATATTGAGTCCAAAAAAATTTTAAAAGGAAAAAAAACGAATTAGCATAATTAAAGAATAAATTAACATAATTAAATTATAATAATTACACAAATAAAACAATAAGCAGAAATAATAAAATATTGAGTGCAAAATAAATTTAGAAAGAAAAAAATGAATTAATATAATTAAACAATAAATTAACACAATTAAATTTTAGTATTAAAAATAAAGAACAATTTAAAATATTAAAATTAAAAAATAATTTATAAAAATTTGTAACTATAAGAGTTGTATAAATTTACAATTAAATTAAAATAAAATTAAAAAATAGAAAAAGAGAAACTACAAGATAAAAGAAAAAGTATATTTTATTCAATTATTTCCAATTATAAAAAATAAAACTATATACATAAAAAAAATATCCAAAAATTATAAAATATTGAGTTCATAAAATTTTAGAGACAAAAAAAAAACCAATTTATATAATTAAATAATGGATTAATATAATTAAATTATAATTTAAAAAATAAAGAGTAAACTAAAAAATTAAAATTAGATAATAATGTACGAAAATTTTAAAATATAAAAGGTCTATAAAATTACAATAAATTAAAAAAAATGTAAATTTTTTTTCTATTGTGATGAAACCTAATTATAAAAAATGTATACTTATAATTGTAACTAAATTGTTATTTATGTCATATATTAATATTACTCTTTAGAATTAAATTTTTTAAAAAAATATTTAATCCATTTCTCGGTTTATTTATTCATTGAATTAGTTTTTTTTAATTTATTAAATTTACTTAAGTTATTAAATTTTTTTAACTATTTAAGTTTTAAGATTTTTTATTTTATTTATTATTTGTAATTTTTTAATTACAATATACTATTATATTTTGTTATAATGAAAATAATTCTTACACTTAATTTTTTATTTTAATATTTGATATTATTATTTTTTTACTGCTTGACTTCTTTCTTCTTCTTTTTTTTTTTCCTTTTTTTTATAAACAAAATGTTTAATTATTTTTTTTATATTTATATCTATAATCTTTAGAATTAAATTTTTTTAAATATTTAATCCATTTCTAAGTTTATTTATTAATTTAATTAGTTTTTTTTCTTATATTAAATTTGCTCAAGTTATTGAAATTTTTTAACCATTTGAGTTTTAAGATTTTTTATTTTATTTATTATTTGTACTTTTTAAATGGAGAATATTATTCTATTTTGTTATAATGGAAATAATTTTTACTCTTAATATTTTATCTTAATATTCGATTTTATTATTTTTTTATTGCTTGGCTCCCATTTTTTTTTAAAACAAAATAGCTAATTAGTTTTTTTTTTTTTTTTTTACATTTATATGTATAATTTCTATTTTCTAACAATATTTCATGTTGCTATTTTTCTGTTTTATATTTAAAAAAAAAGGAATAATGAAAAAAAAAATTCTTAGAAATACACTAACTATTCAAGACGATCAAAGCGTCAAAAGAATCAAAATCATATAAGTAATAATGAAGCATCTACATAGAGAAATGTGCATTTTTCAAATAATCAATTTGAAGAATTAAATACAAAATTTATTACTGGTTATCGAAATAAATTTATTCAACTTTCTTCAATTAATAATGTCAGTGAAGAAACATCAAATCTATTTTTGGAAAATTACAATTCACCATCAATTGAAAAAGGTAATTTCATTATTTTAAATTCTTTCTTTATTTTCCACATATTTATTAATTTCAACAAAATTTTTTACCAACGTTCTCCAATTTTTTTCCCTTGCTTTTTTACATGTATTTTTTTTTTATTTAGATCCAAATGATGAATATATAAATATTGGAGATTATAATTACATATGTCAATATTGTGAAGCATTATTTTGGAAAAATGAACAAACACGAAATACAAATCCACCAAAATATTTTTATGTTGTCAAAATGGAAAAATTAACTTTCCCTTAAGAAAAACAAATACCACCAATTTTAGATCAGTTATTAGATTATTATGGAGGACTTCCAGTGCAAATTTTAGAAGAAAAAAAATTAGATTTTATAATTCTATGTTTGCTTTTACTTCGTTTGGAGTAAATATTCAATCAGATATTAACAATTCGCCGGCACCATATATTTTCAAAATCAGTGGTCAGATACATTATCTGATTGGATCTTTACTTCCAACTAACAATAATCCTCTAAGATTTGCACAATTATATATTTATGATACAAAAAATGAAGTTCAAAACAGAATAGCTATACTTCCAAATAATAATAATAATTTAAATGAGACAATAGTTAAAAAATTAATTACAATGTTAGATGAAACAAATATATTAGTACAACTTTTTAGAACTATCAAAGATACTTATGAAAATAATCAAGTACCGTCAATGAAATTAAGATTAATAGAAAGATGACAAGGAGATAGTGCACAATATGATCTTCCAACTTCAATCGATATATGTGTTTTAATTATTGGAGATATTGGTCAATACGAAGATGGAAGAGATATTATTATTCATAGTCAGACTGAAGAATTACAAAAAATCAATAAACTTCATCCATCTTATATGGTATAACAATATCCATTATCATTTCCTTATGGAGAAGATAGATATAGAATTGATATAGACTGGAATCCAAATTTTACTTACAAACAACCACAAAGGCATCGAATATCAATGAGATCATTTTATGCTTTTCAACTTCAACAACGAATACAACAAGGAAATACATTGTTTAGATCTAATCGACTTTTTCAACGGTACATTGTAGATATTTATGCTTCTATTAAAGAAGATCGTTTAGATTATATCAGAAAAAATCAAAACAATTTAAGATCTGAAATATATAAAGGTATTCAAAATGCTATAATTAGAGGTGAGAAAGATGCACAAGCAATTGGAAAAAGAATTATTTTACCATCATCTTATACAGGAAGTCCAAGATATATGATTTAAAATTATCAAAATGCAATATCAATTTGTAGACATTATGGAAATCCTGATATATTTGTTAAGTTTACATGTAATCCTAAATGGCCGAAAATTAAAAGAATTTTATCAATAATTCCAAGACAAAAAACTGAGGATAGACTAGATATTGTAAGTAGAATATTTAAAATTAAATTAGACCATCTATTAAATACAATAAAATCAGAAGTCATTTTTAGACCCATAATAGTAGGTAAGTTAATTTATTTTATATAATAAAAAAATAAATATATTATTATTATTATGTTTTATTTGAAAAACAAAAAACTAACATTTTTTTCCTTTTCTCTTTTTTACTCTAGATTTATACGTAGTAGAATTTCAAAAACGTAGTTTCCCTCATTGTCATATATTATTTTGGTTATATCAAAAACATAAATACTATGATCTAATACAAATAGATAAAATTATTTCTGTAGAAATTCCAAACCCCATAATAGATCTTTTATGTTATAAAATTATAACTGAATACATGATACATGGGTCATGTGGATATGCAAAAACATCTGCACCATGTATGAAAAATTCAAAATTTTCAAAAAAAATTTCAAAAACAAATAAAAAATGAAACAACTGTAGAAGAAAATGGTTTTGTAAATTACCGTAGTAGAGATACAGATTTCAACGTTATTAAAGAAGGAATAAAACTTGATAATTGATATGTTGTTTCTTATAATTGAACATTATGCTTAAAATATTCTGTACATATTAATGTCAAAATTTGTTCTCAATCTATGCTTATTAAATATTTATTTAAATACTTAATAAAAGGTCCCGATAGAATAAGAGCCGTATTTAAAATAATAATAATATTATTAAAAATAATAAAACTATAAACTATAAAGAAGTTGATGAAATAAAAGCTTATCTTAACCATCAATATATTACACCTTATGAAGTAATTTGGAGAATATTCGAATATTCAATCCACTATAGAAATTCAGCTATTTAACATCTTTCTATTCATTTACCAAATATGCAAAATATTATATTTTATAAAAATCAACAATTACAAAATATAATACGACAACCACAAATTCAAAAAACAACATTAACAGAATGGATGAAAATTAATAAAACTAATGACGATGCTCGACAACTTACCTATATAGAATTTCCAATAAAATTTGTTTGGAATAACAAAGATAAGATTTGGACTTATCGACAAAATGAACATACTATAGGATGAACATTTTATATTCATCCATATTCCGGTGAATTATATTATTTAAAATTATTATTAAATCATTAAAAAGGTTCAACAAGTTATGAATCACTTTGAACAGTAAATAATATTTTTTATTCCACAAATCAAATAGCTTGTCATGCATTATATTTATTGGGAGATGATAAAGAATGAGATGAATCAATAGAAGATGCATCATTCTGGTCAACATCTATACAACTTCGTCAACTTTTCATTACAATACTATTATTTTGTAATATTTCTGATACAATATAATTTTTACAAAAACATTGAAAATTAATGTGTGATGATATTTTATACAAATTAAAAGTCTTATTTAGCAACCCAAATTTTGAAATTACTGAAAATGAATTATATAATTTTGTATTGTATGAATTAGATAAATTATTAAATTTAAATTCATCTTCTTAATCATATTATAATCTTCCATTTCCCACTGGATCATTAATTGAAGATTTAAATAATCTTTTGAGAAAAGAACTTAATTACGATAAATATAAATTGAAAGAAGAAAATTTTAACTTAGTACAAAATTTAAATCAAGAACAACGATTTATTTATAATCAAATTTTAGAAGCAATTGAAAACAAACAAAATAATTTATTCTTTATGTATGGCTATGGCGGTACAGGAAAAACATATTTATGGAATGTAATTATTAGTAAAATTAGAGTGAATGATGAAATTGTAGTAGCTGTAGCATAACCTAGCATAGCATTGTTATTATTACCAAAAAGTCGAACTGCGCATTCAAGATTTCGCATATCACTTTCAATCGACAAATTTTCAACTTGTCAAATTAAAAAATGTACTCAACTACCAAACTTAATTGATAAAATAATATTAATTTTATGGGATGAAGCACCTATGACAAATAAATATTGTTTTGAAGCTTTAGATAAAATAATGCAAGATTTAAGAAATGACTTTAATCGTCCTGTTGGAGGAATGACAGTCATATTGGGTGGTGACTTCAAACAAATGTTACCCGTTATTCCAAACGGAACAAAAGAAAATATAATTGATGTAAATATAAACAATTCTTACATTTAGTCATATTTCCGTATACTTACTTCAATAGAAAACAAGCGATTAAAAACACTTAACTACTGTATTGATGAACAAATAGAAATTAGTCATTTCTCTGAATGTATTTTAAATATTAGTAATGAAACAATAGATGAAATAAAAAAAATACCAAAAATGAAGACGCTATTTGGATTAAAATACAAGAAAAGTATATAATACCATATAATACAAACTTTATTGAATGCATTTCTACCACAATAAATGAAATTTTTTATAATAATTTTGACAGTACTGATTATTTAAAACAACGAGTAATTATTACACCTAAAAATAAAACAACTGATGTAATAAATAAATACTTATTAAGCTTAGTACCAACAGAAAAAAAAAATTATTATGGTTATGACACTATTCTATAATCATCTGGAAATCTCGACGAACTAAATCTTTTATATTCTTCTGAATTTTTGCACATACTTAATTTTAAAGGATTACCTCCACATGAATTGGAATTAAAAGTCGGAGTTCCTGTTATGTTAATACGAAATCTTAACTAATAAATGGGATTATGTAATGGTATAATACTTATTACAACACAACGAACAAATATAATTGTTGAAGGTCGTATTATTAATTCTAACGACATAACTGAAAAATTTTATATACCAAGAATAGAAATGACTATAAATGAATCTAAATACCCTTTTGTATTAAAAAGATGACAATTACCTTTAAAAGTATGTTATGCTATGACAATAAATAAAAGTCAAGGCCAATCATTAAATAAAGTTGGACTCCATTTAGAAGATAAAATTTTTAGTCATTGACAATTATATGTTGCACTATCTAGAGTAACATCACCAAAAGGTTTACATATTTTAATACATGATTCAATTAATAAATATTCAAATCATATTAAAAATATTATCTACAAAGAAATATTACACAAGATTAATCAAAGTTAATAATCTATAGGAAAAAATTAATCTTTAACAGATATAAATTTTCTTTCAATAATTATATTATCAAACAATTGTCATAGGAGGAGTTTGGTGTGTAAGTTTGAGTTAAGATTTTATAGTTGAGTTTGAGTTGAGTTAAGTCGAGTTTAAAAGTTGAGTGTTTGATTAAAAGTTTGAGATAAAAAGTTTAGTTTGAGTTGATTGTTTGGTAAAAAAGTTTGAGTTGAAAAGTTTTTTTAAAAAAAAGACAAAGGCCCTGTTTGGATGTAAACAAATTGAGTTAAACAAATTTTTTTGTTTTTCTGTTTGGTAACTTATCTTAACTCCAACTAAACTGTAGGTTGTAGCGCACAAACATGGCAAAATTAAAATACGCTCAATTAATAACTCCAATTGAGTTGAACTAGCATAATTTTTTTTTTGTTTGGTAACTTATCTTAACTCTAACTAAACTATACTTGCTCACCTCAAAATTTTTTCTACTTCCGAAAACATAACAAAATTTATAACCACTTTTTCAAAAGTTAAAACTATTCAAACTTCAACTCAATTCAAAGTCAACTCAATTTAACATTCTATTGTTGGTTCTATTTAAGAAAAATGAAAAAATTAAAATACCAGCATTTATATTACACCAACCAACTTACGTCATCAAGTGTCTTTTGTAAAATTTCTTGTATAGCCATAAAATACACTAACCAAAAAGTACATAGTTGGTCAGTAAACATTTTCCATCACTACAAATTAATAATTATAATCCTAATCTGGATCAACTAGATAAAACCAAGCTTGCCTTCGCAGTCATGTTTTATACCACGGAGATGATTGATATTTGTCCCACATGTCGTCAGCCATCATATCTCTCAGCTGATTCATTGCACCCCTCCTCGAGTCATGTTGCTGCATTCTTGTACTAGGGCCAGTACCATCGATCCCGTCGTCAAACACGTAATCCGCATTCACATCAACAAGTCCACCTACAGGAACACAGTCTGCCCCATACTCTTCAAGAAAGGGATCCCCAACTTGCACCATCCTAATGAAATTATGCAGAACCGCACACGCCACTGAGATCATTACTTGTTTGTCCATTGGGTAACTTGTGATGCCTTTAAGTATTTTAAATCTTGCCTTCTAGACACCAAAAGTTCGCTCAATACAATTCCGCAGCGATGAGTGCGTGTAGTTGAAAACTTCCCCCCTGTTGCCTAGCCCGACGCGACATCTTTGATATTCCGGTAAATGATACGTCTCTCGTCGGAATGGACTCAGGAAAAAATCTTTATTGGCGTAGCCCGAATCGGCTAAGTAAAATTTTCCTCCAACATAAACATATCGCAGTATGAATTAAATGTTGAATATTTTTAAACTAATTATTACATGTAAATACTGCTCTAATTTGATAATTATGCTTACCTGGTGGAGGTATTGGGAACTCACAGAATGCTATTGCCTCTTCCAACATTCTTGCATCATAATAGGATCCCTCGTACCCGGCCAACATATAAGTGAATTTCATATCAAGCGAACATGCCGCTAATACATTTTGCGAGTAACGCCCTTTTTTCTATTAATCCAAGCGTCCGCATTTTCCCGCCGTGGCACACATGGGACGTGTGTGCCATCTATTGTGCCAATACAGCCCTGCATGAATACGAACAATAATTAATATGTGTACCATCATTAATAATTCCCAATTTTTAACACAAATATCTCCTACGATCAAAAGGGCCGATTAGACTGATGCGTACGTCAAACCATGGTCGATATTTGTACTTGTGCTCCATAATCAGCAGTTGAACCGCAGTGTAGTCGAGTGGTCTAATGAATTCGTCCTTTAGTGAACAAATAACCTGCAATACTTGATAGAACCAACGTGAAGTTGTCTCTTTCAAATGCTGGAATAAATACGAAATGTGTCGGTTCATTGCGCCTTGTGCACATATGGATAAAAATATGAACAACTGCTCGTTCACATTCATGTTATGAGTTGGGGTCAATAATCCACAACTCCCTAATAGATTACTTAGTGATTTGAATGTATCTACACTCATAATTATAATTCCTTGAATAATATCTTCATGCCCATTTAATATCTCGACACGCTGGCTGCCTGTTAGTCGTGAATTATGCATGAGTCTTGGATGTCTTCGCATGTTACGCCTAGTAGCAGTCACGGCGACCGTTGCCATCGCAAGCATAAAATCATCGTCGCTTACGTCGTCTTCTGATTGTTGGACGTCGTCTGGTTGTTCGTATTCGGAATCCAAATCGTTCATATTGAGATTGACGTGATCTGATATATATTTAGATGTTCACCTGTTACATTCATGCAACAATATATTTTAATGTAATGTATCGTTTTAAATTCAATATATCAAATTTAAATTCTCCAAGACCGGTACGACAATGTAACATAAATATAAAATAAAATATTCAAACAGTAATCGAAGCACGAACATAAAATTAAAAAATAACACATAACGAATGTAGTCCGAAAAAAATAAAAAAAAAATATTCTCAATGTTTTGTGGACTAAAAGACACGTTAAAAAATTGCGAAACAAATTAACCAACAAAAAAATCAACTAGGTGGTGGCATCTGGGTGTTCACAACGGAGGCAATAATGCCCCTGCGGTCATCGTCGTCAAGCTGGCAGAATGGACGCTGGAGCCACGGATGAGCATCAAAGTAGTGCCACATAATCGTCCTCTGATGCTATGGAATACCCATCTCCTTCATTATGTTCATGCAGTCTAGGATGGCATCCTTGCGGCTTGATTGGTCACTACTTATGCCGGAATGCGAGCGATCTCGGAAATGGTTGACGATCTCTTGCATGGCCGAGAAAGTCATCTCGTCCGTTGTGTCCCTTTGCTTCCTTTTGCCAGCACTTCCCCTGGACCGTGACGGCCCTGCCTCATTGCGGCCTCTTCTCGTGTTGCCCTGCCTCCTCCCCCTGATGCTTGGACCGGCTGTGTGCCAGATTGGTCCATGGAGAAATCAAAGTCGAATGATGGTTGAGTGCCACCTCCCATCATAATAGACCTGAACCCTGAGGCACCTGCAGCATGATTTTTTTTGAAAACGTTGTAATACAATTCCTTGTTGCGAAGGCCCTCGTAGTGGAGATGGTTGCACTCCTTGAAAACCTGAAATTAACATATGATTAACATATGCATCGAGTTGGCTCGTTGATAATGTACACAATATTATAGCATAAATTAGAAAGTGAAATTACTTGGACGAAGCTCTGCCACGCATCATCCGAGCAAACAACTCTATCCGTTGCCGGATCATATCCTAGGCCGGTGCGTGCTTACAACGCCTTCCAATCCCTATAAATTTTTTTCATCCTATCTTTTTTTTTTTGATATAATGTGAGGCCATGCACTAGAACACCACCAAATTGTGAGTTAAACTTACTAGCCCATAGCTCAAAAATGCTGCTGGTTGGCTGCTTACCGCTAGAGGACACCAAATACTCATCGAGTTTTTCAAGGAATAATTTTTCCTTGGCGTGATCCCACACGTACGTCTCACCGGATGATTTGTGAGGCATTTCCTTAATACATCGAAAATCAAAATATGAAAATAAACTAAAAACGTCAACGATTGGTTGCTAAAGTTGGCTCAGTATGTAGTGATTGACATGTGAATCTGAAGCATGTCAATGACCCGATACAATGACAGCTACCATGGCATGGAAAACCGGTAACTATCAATATATATCGGATTAATGATGCACCAGTCAGATAAAATTACAATCCATGATGATGGGCAGTTTACATCATAGCCAAACGGCTGGGGAAAGTGCAAACAAACACGAACAAGTTCATAGAAAAAGAATCCTGAACCTAAAACCAAAATCAAACGACGCCATAATGTCCACATGTCACCAAACAAACCCAAAACCTTAAACATGTACTAAAAAATAAAAGAACTAAACAAAACATTGGAACAAACATCTAAAAAGTGCACAAATACCAACCCAAGTCTGAGAAAGTGTAACAAACCACGAATTCAGACCAAACTAATGCATCACAACGCTAAAATTACTCTAACACCAACACAAGGCAAGTATTGGGTCACAAAACACAAGGTTGGACCCAAAACTTGCATAAACCACCCAAAAATTGCACAAAACCACTTATCCCCTGTTATCAAACATGCCAAACATTCGATTGGACCTAAAAATGCATGTCCATAACACCAAAAGCAGTAAAAGCAAATCAGCTTGAGTTTTGGGTCACAAAACACAAAGTTGGACCCAAAACTTGCATAAACCAACCTAAAATTGCACAAAACCACTTAGCCCCTGTTATCAACCACCCTAAAATTGCACAAAACCACTTAGCCCCTGCTATCAAACATGCCAAACATTCTATTGGACCTAAAAATGCATGTCCATAACACCAAAAGCAATAAAAGCAAATCAGCTTGAGTTTTGGATCACAGAACACAAATTTGGACCCAAAACTTGCATAAACCACCCAAATATTGCACAAAACCACTTATCCCCTGTTATCAAACATGTCAAACATTCGATTGGACCTAAAAATGCATGTCCATAACACCAAAAGCAGTAAAAGCAAATCAGCTTGAGTTTTGGGTCACAAAACACAAAGTTGGACCCAAAACTTGCATAAACCACCCTAAAATTGCATAAAACCACTTAGCCCCTATTATCAAACATGCCAAACATTCTATTGGACCAAAAAATGCATGTCCATAACACCAAAAGCAGTAAAAGCAAATCAGCTTGAGTTTTGGGTCACAAAACACAAATTTGGACCCAAAACTTGCATAAACCACCCTAAAATTGCATAAAACCACTTAGTCCCTGTTATCAAACATGCCAAACATTCTATTGGACCTAAAAATGCATGTCCATAACACCAAAAGCAGTAAAAGCAAATCAGCTTGAGTTTTGGGTCACAAAACACAAAGTTGGACCCAAAACTTGTATAAACCACCCTAAAATTGCACAAAACCACTTATCCCCTATTATCAAACATGCCAAACATTCTATTGGACCTAAAAATGCATGACCATAACACCAAAAGTTTGAAAAGCAAATCAGCTTGAGTTTTGGGTCACAAAACACAAAGTTGGACCCAAAACCTGGACCAAACATGTACAAAGTGCAGAAAAACCAACCATTTTTAATTAAAAGTGATACAAAAAATGGTTTTGGGACCCAACTAATGCAGCACAAAGGAAAAATACCACTAACACCAACACAAGGTAAGTTTTAGTACACAAAACACAATGCTTCACCCAGAAATTTCATAGAACACCTAAAAAGTAGACAAAAACGCACAGAAGCCCTGAATTGTGTAAGAAGAGATATTTTTTTGACCGAAAAAATGCATCACAAGCCCAAAAATAAACTAACACCAACCGTCTCTTTCTTTTAGGTTCCAGATCAAAAAATATGATCCAAATAATGCATCTACCATCATATGAAGCAGTAAAACCAACCCAACCCGTGAAATGTGTCACAGAACACAAATTTTTGACCAACTAATTGCAGCAACCATGTTAAAACCCAGTTAAAACTACCCCAAGGCCTGGTTTACTTCATTATGCTTAGAAAATGAAGCCAAACATGCACTAAATCGTGTTGCCCATATCATGCAAAACCCGGCCTGTCATACACTAAAATCATTTGACAATCAACGATTGGTTGTAAAAGGTTAAGATACCATACTTGGGTAACCGAATTTGAGTCGGAGGATGAGTACACGATCGATGAAGGCGGATCAGGGCAAGAAGCTATGGGTCGGAAATAGTGGCTAATACGACCTCGACCTCGACCTCGAGCTTGCTTCAAGGACCCCAGTAGGTGCCGCATTTGCCACGACGGTGCCTAAGCCAGGGGTCCGATGCACAGACCCGACGGGTGCCGAAGTCCCCCAGCTGAAATCGGAAATCAGCCCAGGTGGAAGAAACCCTAGAAAGGAAATTACGGAGTTTGGGGTTTTGAAATCGCGACAGGTTTCAGGCGACGCCAACAGCGAACACTCCGGCTTCAACCCAAGGAAAGAGATGGAGACGTTATTAGGGGTGAAGAGTTTCAATATTATCGGGGATTGTCAAGAAAAGACACAAACATCAGGGGCACAGGGAATCGAATATATTCGATTCCAATACCCAGAAAACCCAGACCTGGATTCGACAGAGGAAGAAAGACCGAAAGCACATGGCAAAGAGAAATGGCAGACGAAGGAGCAACAGGGAAGCACCAGATGGGGGAGGAGAGAGGGAGATGAGGAGCAGTGGGGAGCAGAGGTGCCAGTCCAGCTTTCCATCGACTGGATGCACAGTAAACCGAATTTGGTTTACTGTGCAACGGTTCAGTGAAGAGTTTGAGGTGGGATGGAGAACCAAACGACAATATTTGGTTTAAACTCAAAATTTTGAGTTTAAAAGGGTGCACCAAACTCCCCCATAATTTTTAAATTTCAAATTCAATTCATAAATTCTTAAACACATTTATTTATATGTCTCTGTTATTTATAGAACATCTTCAGTCTACTGCGGATACTAAAACCAGGAGAAACATATGAAACCATCTGTGCCCAAGTTTGTCGTTTATAAAGGAACACAGATTACAATACTGGTCGTTTAATAAGCGTTGACTGCTTATTAATAGAGGAACAGGTAATTACATTTATTTTTTATGAAAATTTTATTTATTGATAATAAACAATTTACATTATTAATGAGTATATAAATAATAATAAATTAATATATATTTTTTATAGGATGAAGCAATACATGGATTTGTTCGTACAAAAGATGCTGATTTTATAATAAACAAAATACAAGTGGGCAACAAATATAAATTAGTAACTTCTTCGTTACAAACAACAAACAAATATATAAAATTGTTCTACACATAGCAATGCTATAGTTTACACGGTCCACAATTTTCAAGGAAGTTGAAGAAGATATTCCTGAAATACCTCAATACAAATTTAATTTTGTGGAGTACAACCAATTAACATCAAGAGTTGATATTAATGACCTTCTTTCAGGTAAATAATATATAATATCTATATTTACTAAATAAAAATTATAAATTTATAATATTAATAAATAATAAATAATAAATTTGTATTTATAATGTTATATTAGATGTCATTGGTCGCCTCATATCTGTTAAAGGCATTGAAGAATCCAATGTAGGTGATAGATTGGTCAAAAGGTAGAATCTAACAATTCAAAATATCAGGTATCTAGAAATTATATATTATTATAAATATATTTTCAATAAATTGAAAATCATTTATTAGCAAAGTATTAATTTAAATTTATTATATTTTGCAGAGAAGAGTCATTGAACATAACTCTTTG
The DNA here is from genome assembly GCA_024759925.1 of Ficus religiosa. NCBI lineage: Eukaryota > Viridiplantae > Streptophyta > Magnoliopsida > Rosales > Moraceae > Ficus > Ficus religiosa. The sequence continues at coordinate 14,459 of JAFMPE010161708.1, forward strand.
GGGAGAAATTGGAGAAAATTTTGAAGAAAATACAGTTCAAAGAATATCCGAACCAGTAGTGATCGCCTTTACAGCCATGGCAGCGAAGGAATATCTTGGTACGTATATATACAATAAAAAATAATACAAATTTATCTTAAATAAAAATAGTAAACATCTTCCGTTATTAATTTTAATAATTACAAATATACATGTGGACTTTTATATGTAGCAAGCACTTTTGGAACTTCACTTTATTTTGAACCAGACATCGCTGAATCAAAGAAAATTAAAAAAATGTATTATAAATATTTATTACAAGAATATTAAAATAATTTATATTTTACAATTTTGTAAAAAATTTCTATTGTTTAATATATTATTTATTTATAGATTTAGTCAATTCATTCAAGGAATATACTTTATTGTTCCATTAACCGAAAAACCGACAACATTAGAAGAATAAAAGATTATGAATAGAATGATAATAGCGGAGCTCCAAGCTTTAGATCCATATCAAAATCAGGTAAATATTTATTTATTACACCCAATTATAAAATATAATTTATTAAACATTTTTTATTCAAACAATAGGACAAAAAATTTACTACAAAAGCAAGCATCACTAAATTTAATGCATGACAAGGTTGGTTTCACAATGCCTGTCCACGCTACTACAAACGTGTCAAACAATCAGGGAATTCATGGTGGTGCGATACCCATGCATATTTAACAACAATGCTAGTCAACTGGTAATATTCTTTGCTTTTATTTTTAAAAAACTTTTAAATAGTAAAAAAATTAAATAAATTTCTAATATTTATAGCATGTACAAAATCAATGCACGAATCAAGGATATCACTAGTGGAATGAATATTGTCATGTTTGGAAAAACTGTTCAATCACTAGTAAATAAACATTGCTCCATACTAATAATTCAATATAGATACACTGATCCAAACATCATTTCCCCTCTCCTCGATCAACGTAAATGCATGTCAAAAATATTTTCGATTCAATTTCGTCCAAGAGATGCTTTTATTGATGCAACAGTTGTTAAAACTTTTAACAATGACGAATTATCAATGTTGTTGCCTGCACCACCAACTGAATCCCCCAAACATATCCCACCACCACTAGCATCGTTAGATCCAGAAACACCACAACCATAAACAAAAACAACTGCAAAAAAGCAACTTTGTTTCATCCAACCCATAACAGAAGAAATTGAATCAAGTTACGTTACTATTCATAATTTGTTTCAAAATTTTTTAATTTCCTTACTCAACATATATATACGTAAATTAGAAACTATTACATAAGTAAATTTATTATTATTTCAACCCTTAGCAACAACATTTTTCAACAGAAATCTAAACATCTTCAATTGACTCATATAGAAAACGAAAGGAAACAATATACAATTATCTTTTATATATAATTACATATTATGTAATCATACTCATTTCAATTTTATTTATAAATATAAAATAAATAATTTTTTTTTACACCATAATATATCAGAAGAAAAGCTGAAGAAAATTAAACATGGTTGATGACATTTCAGCTGAAAATGTCTGACTTGCAACACCTTTGTTTATAAACATATATCTATATATGTTTTTTTTTTTTTGAATAAAAGAATTTATTAAGCATTAGCATCAAAAGAAACAGCATTAGAGACTACAAAAGGAGTCTCACAAATCCAAACATTGGTACAATTAGAGTTGAAACCAAATCTGGCAAGGAGATGAGCTACATGATTAGCACCACGGTGGATGTGATTAACACCTGTACTCCGTAACTGGATGAGCAATTGTCTAACATCCTCCATAGTCGGACTTTTCTCAGAAAGCTCCCGATCCTCCACAACAGCTGAAACTACATGTATAGCATCAGTTTCCACCTCAAGAGAAACATTTCCTAAATCCTTTGTTATCATCAAACCTTCACGAAGAGCAATACACTCAGCCAAAAAAGCAACGGGTTGAGGTCTCCCATCCAAACCTGATCGTAGAACGTTCTTGGGTTACTTTTCGTTGTCGGGTTTCGTTATTCTTGACGGGGTTCGCATCAAAAAGTCCCCTCTAAAGCTTTTACCACAGCACCTAAGATGATCCCTCTCTCATCACGAATAGCAGCACCTATGCCAATATGATCCGATCCTGGAGAAACTGAAGCATCAACATTTAGCTTAAGATAACCTGGTTGAGGAGGCAACCAAACATCTGACCCAGTAACTTGTTGTTGGATCGGAAGCTGATTCAAAGCCTGCCATTCGCCAAAACTAGCAATACTCAAATCAAGAATAGTGTATGGATCGCCATCCTCTCCCCCATGAAGAACCTTATTTCTCTCACTCCACAATTTCCAGGCTATCCAGCACACCAAAGCAAAATCTTCCAATGAAATTTCCAACTTCACACATCTTAATAAATCTGCAAATGGGGTGTTCCTCCTTTTCTCAATCACTCTCCAAAACCATGAGAGTTTCCATACCGCTAATGACATTGGACAATCGAGAAAAGCATGTGAGGTGGATTCCATCTTTTCTTTACATATGGGACACACATCATCACAATTAATACCTCTATAGCACAATGAAGCCATCATTAGGAGGATCTCATTGAAGGCATGCCAAACAAACAACCGGACTTTGGAAGGAATCGGTAGGCTCCACATCTTCCTCCACCAAGTGACATCCGGGTTGGCATTAGATGAAGATTCCAATCGCCCAGACTCCATAATTGCCCTATACCCCGAACGAACCTTGTAAAGACCTTTAGGATCAAAATGCCAAGCCCATCTATCTCCTCCATCTCCATTGCCAAGAGGAATACTCCTAATGAGCTCTTGATCAATCGGCCAAAGGGTATTTCCAATCTTATTCATATCCCAAACTCGACTACCTTCCATCATCAAATCAACCATCATCAGAGATTCCCCACCTTCTGGCATATTTGTAATCACACGAAAAGAAGAGGGTCTTGGAATCCAAGGATCAATAAAAACTCGTGTAGATAGCCCATCCCTAATACGCCGTCGAAGACCAAGTTTGATGACATTCCGTCCCCAAAGAATACTCCTCCATAGATAAGACACACCACCCCTAACTTTAGCCTCAAGAAAATTGACACATTTGAAGTACTTATCTTTTAAGACTCGAGCAACAAGAGAATCTGGATTTTGTAAAATTCTCCAAGACTGCTTCGCAACCAACACTTGATTAAAAGCAGAAACATCCCGAAACCCCAAGCCACCTTCCTCTTTTCTCTGGCATAATCTATCCCATCTCCACCAATGAAGTTTCCTCGACTCACCTTCATCCCCCCACCAAAACCTTGCCATCATAGCCTGGATATCATCACAAAGGGCCATTAGAAGGTGAAATACGCTCATTGTATACGTAGGAACCGCTTGTGCCACCGTCTTGATAAGAAGTTCCCGACCCCCTATAGAGAATAATCTTCCACGCCATAATTGCATTTTACTCCAAACTCTCTCCTTAATCATTCTAAACGCTTCTCTTTTGCCCCTCCCCACCAAAGTAGGAAGACCCAGGTATTTATCATGGGGTTGAGTTTGCCCCAAACCCAGTATACAGAGGATAGAGGTTCGAAGTTCAATCCAAACATTCTTACTAAAAGTAATAGCAGATTTTTGCATGTTGATAGATTGCCCAGAAGCTCTTTCATAAGTTGCTAAAACCTCTCTAATGCGCAAACATCATCAAGAGAAGCCCTACAAAACATAAGACTATCATCTACAAAAAGGAGATGACTAACCTTAGGTCCATTTCGCGAACAGGAAAATCCAGAAATAGAGGAGTCCCTTTCAGCATTCAAGAGAAGACCCAAAAGACCTTCAGCACATAATAAGAATAGATAGGGAGAAAGTGGGCACCCCTGCCGTAAGCCACGAGAAGGAGCTAGTTTGCCACAAGAATCCCCATTAACCATGAAAGAAAGAGTGGAAGTGGTAACACAATCCTTAACCACTCTAATCCACTCATCCGGAAAGCCCATCTTTCGCATCACGCCGAAAAGGAACGGCCATTCAATACGATCATATACTTTACTCATATCTAACTTCAAAGCCATCCAACCTTTGCCACCTTTACGGATCTTACTAAGAGAGTGCATAAGCTCAAAAGCAACTATGACATTATCTGTAATTACGTGTCCCAGAATAAAAGCGCTTTGGTTGGCAGAAATTACAGATGGTAAAATAGTCTTCAAACGGGAAGCAAGGACCTTAGTAATAATCTTGTAGACAACATTACAAAGACTAATAGGTCGAAAATCCGTCATCTTCCTAGGGGCAGCCACCTTGGGTATAAGAGCAACATTTGTACTATTAAAAGACCGGATTGAATGCTTACCTTCAAGAACATCAATACAGACTCGGGCAATCTCAGACCCTATCACCGGCCAATTTCTCTGAAAGAAGATAGCATGAAATCCATCAGGACCCAGAGCCTTAGTAGGACCCATATTAAAAACCGCATGCCGAATCTCTTATACGGTATAAGATGAAAGGAGCGAATCATTCGTCGCTCTAGTAATCTTCCCATCTATACAGTTGACCACCAACTCAACATCGGATAATTGAGGGTTTGAAGAGGAAAAAATATCCGAAAAATAAGTGGTAACAACTTCCTTGATCTCTTTATCATCCTCACACCAGTGACCCTCCCTATCTTCCAAACCAAGAATCTCGCTCTTTTTCCTCTAAGAAGAAGCTTTAGAGTGAAAGTATTTGGTATTCCTATAACCATTTTTAAGCCATTCCACCCTGGGTTGCTGACGCCAATATTCTTCTTCCCAACCCAACACTCTGTCAAGCTCCTTCTCCGCCTCACGAATTCTGGACATCGACTCGTCGTCACGTGACCCCTTATGAAGTGTTTCCTGTTGGAAAAAACGGATCCGGTATTAGAGTTACGACGCAGTGGAAATTTTAAAATTTTTATGCCGTTTCCGGAAAAGAAGCTCATGATGCATATAACAATAAATTAAATTCAT
>JAFMPE010161819.1:2007-21444 GCA_024759925.1 Ficus religiosa
ATATATATATATATACACATATTGCAAATATATAAAATCCAAAAACATAAGTTAGTCCAAAGCACAAAATCAACACGGGCAAAAGTCCATTCACAAAGATCTTGGTTATGCAATCAAGTAATATTCATTACTTACTACAACGTTAACAAGATTACTTTATCTCTATCCAATGTTGTGGCAAGGACGACTTGAAGATTCTAAGAAGCAAAGCCTTATCCCTGTTGCCAGGCTTTTTACCACGAAAGCCCTTAACGACACCAAGCTTGAGCCTTTCTCGACCTTCTTCCCCAGCCCTTTTTCTCACATCCATCAACAGATCCGTCCCTTGTGGTTGGGGTTTGGGACCCACATTCTTCTCCTCATAAATTTCACCTCCCCCTTTCTCCGCCGATGCGCCGTCGTAGCCGTCGGGAGAGCCGCTTCCCCACCACTTGTTCGACACGGTGGACAAGCCCTCCGACGGGAATCCGTTTTTGAATTCGTCCGAGGTTGTTATCGCTTTCGCCAAGGTTGCGTTCGTCACGGTCTGGGGTCGCCCATGAGCAGCCATTGTCGATTTCGACATTTTCGCCGCTGAATTTGAGAGAGAGAGAGAGAGAGAAAGGGGGGGGGGGGGGTAAGGAATTTCGAAGCAATTAAGAAAAAATCAACATTTTGAGGCATTTAAGGTGAATCAGAGCAGAATCCGAAAATATAACACAAATCGGAAAGAGGGAGGGAGAGATTATACCGAAAGGAAAGGGACTAAAACGGAGATTTTCTTCTGTTTGAGGTTTATTTGTCCGTCAGCCAAAAAACAGTAAACTCTATGGATAAATTTGTCTGATTAAACGACAATGGTCAACGAGTCAACCACAACAATAAGCCATAAACGACAGGAACAGCAAAGAAAACGACATTGGATTTGTTGGAGGACCACCGTTTCGAGGAAACAGAAGACGAAAGAGAAACTAGAAACATTGTACTTAAAAGACTGGACAACTGGTACTTTACTTAATTATATATTTGTTTAAATTTTATTTGAAATTTGACAGAAGTAACCTTGTGCTCTCTTGTAGTTCTAGAGCCTATCCGAACCGAGAGAATAAAATAAGTTAAAGTATAGTTAACTGCAAGAATGTGAATGTGATGTTTTGGCTTTAGCAAATGTAACAATGGTTGATCAGAAAGGTGGGATATTGATCTCTAACAAAGCCACTGATGAGAAATATTTTAGCTAAGAAAAACCTCGATTCGAAAATATACAAGAGTTTGGGCAAAATCCACCAAAGATACATGTGTTTCTGACTATGGAAGATGTAGAACCTGACAACGAGTGAATATCGAAAGTCACAATATTTCTCCGACTTGGGCACAACTAGGAACTGTTATACAGATAAAATCGAAAGAATATTAAATGTCGATCTAACAAGAACGTGAATGTCAAACAACAGGAATGTCAAACAACCACGTGAATGTCAAACAACAGGAATGTCAAACAACCGGAATGTCGGGCTGCTCATAATTTCTTTTCGGTCTTGTCCTTTCTCCCCGCAAGAATCATTGAAATCTGGAGGCCTCTACTGAATGCTTGGTTGAAGAGCAAGCGCGTTTGGAACTCCGAAACAAATGGGAACCATGACAGGATGGCGGTGGGCATGAAAATTATCAGTCCCATAATGTATTCATATGCTCTTGCTAGCTCCTTTATGGACTCCCAAAGTCCTATGTTTTTCAGCAATACCCTGCATGCTTGCCCAATCTAAAGAACACCACAAAGATCGTCGGTTTAGAAAATCAATGCATTAGCAAAACTAAGGCTCAAAGCTAAAATTAGATTTCTAGGTTTTGATAACTAGCATTTTGCCTACTAATGTTGGTAGCGCGGGTTGACTATTAAACTCTGACGAGTTTCAAATTAAACAAAAAAGTTCAAAACTAACTTAATGAGGACCACCCACTGAACCTGAATAGAAAAAGAAAGAAGGGAAACAGCATGAGAGGTGTTAAACTTACAAGAATAATAGCCCAGCCTGTAGGCAAGAAGGCCAGGATGGCAGCAAATAAATCTGATATGGTAAGGCCGCAGACTACAAACAAGACCGTCATGACTGACATGAAACCAAGAAACAAAAGTGCTTTGAGAATTCTGAACATGAGCTGGAAGTCGGTGCCAAATCTCCGTCTGCCCATCGATACCATCTGACAAAAATATGGTAAAACATAAGAAGATACCGGTGCAATATTTATGTACACAAAAAGCTGCCAAGTCAACTGGACTGTGGTAAATAGTTTGAGTTGGTCTCAGTGAGCATCTCAAAGTACAAATATTTATTTTGTAGTTGTCAGTTCCGTTTGCTTACCTTTAAGACAAGAAGAACAGTTACCATAACTCCCCAAGAAAGTCCATAAACCTAGAAGAATTTAGAGTAGAAGCTTGTCAGATGCCTTAAACATAAACATAAATTGATAGACAACCAAGAGAAGGAATGCTACTGGAAAATACCAGCAAACTCTTGCTATGATGAGCTATATCAAGGTGGTAGACGATTCCATATTGGTAGATAAAGAAGCGAAAAGCAAGTAAAATCTCGAGCACTCTTCCTCGTATATTTGTGTGCTTGAGGTGCTCCTGTTCTTCATCCCACCATGATTCCCAACTTTTATCAGGCGATATCCCAATACCACCACGATTTCCCATCCATCTCTTCCAATCCGTCCAATCATCCACGGTTTTTTGCCAGTCAAAGCCAGAGGGATTGAACACAAAAGGAGCAAACAACCAGGAAGCAACAAGAAACCACATGGAAAAAGTGATGAACAAATAGAGTTTCGAACTGCGATAAGATTCCCCGTAAACTTCATACACGATCAACAAGATTGCGAGCTCCAACCCTTTGACAAAGTGACTGCGAGAATAGAGCCTGTAGTTATCAGCAAACTTTGCATGAAAAACGACAAACCCACGGCCGGTAGCTCGGTATTTGGAACCTCCATGCAAGATTGTTCTCCCATAATAGTGTACTTTGGTTCCTAGCTGGAATGTGAAGAAAACAGATGCCATCTGCAGTAGCATAATGATAAAATCACCCAAAGCCGTACGGAACCCTTTCTCAAGGCCAATTTCCATGACCATTGGCAACACCAGCAACAAGCCTAATTGGAAAACAGACTGGGTAGCCAAAGCTTCTTCAAGAGCCTTACTCTGATGTATAGTAGGGTTCTCTAGGATCTCCCTTTCTATTCCACTCATAACCAGGTAAAGCCGTCCATATAAGAACACATATACAGTCAGCACTGTTACCTGGGACAACATAACGTCACATTTGGTTGTTAATTTTTGATCCACTTCCACTGAAGAAAAGCAAAAATGAATCAAGTTAACCATAAATAAAAAGGACAGTTTGAAGATGGACATTGATTTACGAATATCTTGTTGAGGTTAGGTTTGAAGGTTCCAAATCTTTCAGTCAAACACCTAAGTACTTCCATTGTACTTTCTAAGTACCCTACTCGCCAAGAGTCTGAAAGAGCAATGTAGTCTATTTCTAACATGAACCTCAAAAGATATTATATATCATATGTGAAAACACGTGCCAAAATATACATGCAGAAATACACACATGTGAGATCACCTGAATTAACTTACCATACTACTGAAGTAGAAACCAACTGTCGTGAAATAAAAAGATAGCATTCTGTAGAAGTCAAATCGACGACCAAGCCGATAAACATCACGGCTTAGAGTTTGCTCTCCATTTCCATTTGCAACCTTGGCTTCAAAGAGTGATATCTGATTCATGCCCACATCACGCCCTTTGCCTACTTGGATATACTCATGATGTGTGATAAATCCTCCTCGCAAAGTTGAATTGTACCCTATAGATTTATTGAATCAATCCCCAGTTATTATCTGTAGGTCAAAGATTTTTTAGCAAATCAGCATTTAATCCCAAGTATTACCTGCAAATATATCCTCACTTAAATTAATAATTTTTGAGGCTTTGCTTATGCCACCTCTTGTTATGTGGAAGATTCTATCAAAAATATCCGGGTGACCATAATGAAAACGGACCCTGTAAAACCAAAATAGCATCATTCAGATATTTTACATATTAAACAGACAAATAATAAGTCATCGATGAGACCTACCAAGCAACGGATTCTTTCTTCCTTTTTGAAAGACAATTTATTGAAAAGAGAAGCAAGGCATCAAGGTGTGTAAAAGCATATGGAGAACATGGAGTTCTCCTAACTAGAAGTTTAATTTAAGCCATGGTTTCTGGATTTTGAACAATGACTGTTGTACTAAATAGTTGGATTGGTGAGATAGGAAACAGTGAAGTCATTAGGCATTCCAAATATGTTCTCCTTTAAATTACCTAAAATAACTCCATGCTCAATTAGAAATGCATTACGATTCCTCTACTTAATTTGCATGAAACAATTTTTCTATCCCATCTAGCTCATAATTCCAGTTGCATTAGGAAATGGGACAAACAAAAGAGAAACTTCTATGTATTACAAAGTTTAAGGTAAAAGGAAAAAGAAAACCGAAAATTTATTTGAAAGGGAAAAAAAAAAAAAAAAAAAGCATAATCATAACCAAATAAATTGTTGAAGCATTGAGCTGGAATATACTGGCAGCCACCAGCCCCATGGAATCTTAAAATACTACTAGTCTTAGGTGCTGAGTCGGCTGACCCTTCCAATTAGAAAAACTAAAGACTTGCACAGCCTAAAAGCAATTGTAAATTTGTAAAGTCCCAATTGTCGTAAGGAACCACAAGTCGCATGAAAATATTGGAGTTACCTAAGAGGATTTGCCAAAATTCGTTGGCCAATAGTTACAAAACTAGTTTCCTGATTGGACATGAACCAAGCAAGCGAGGAAACACTGAAAGACAAAATAGCAACAATTAGTAAAGAACAGTACCATCGCATCTTTCTGACATATCTTGCATAACAGTAATTCATGTCAAACCTACTGTGCAGAGATATACGAAAAAACTGACCTTCCAGTGAATATATGCTCCCTGAGACCTAAAATTGTGGGTTTTCGCGCACCACGACGATTCTTTGATAACTCCTCCAGTACATTTCTCATTTTGAAAGCTTCTTCAAAGTAATTATCCTGGAAATAGGGGTTACAAAGTACGATGGAAATTTTCTTCCTTGCTTTGGTGTTTTTAAAATAGAAAGAAAGAAGCTTACCTGATTCATGTCTATCGTTTGCAGGGCTTCTCCACGAGTAAAAATAATAGCATGATTCTGGTTTTCAGGTTTCCCTTCCCCAATTTCTGTAGGAGGTCCTGGAAGCTTGATCCTGTATATTTCCTGGCAATTTAAGAAGCTCCAGATGTTAGCTTAGAGAAGTTGGTTACAACAATGACACTGATCTGGATCCCGCAAAAGAAATTGAATTGGACAGAAATGTTATAAATAGCTTCATAAGTAAAATCTACACTTAAACCAAAACGTTAGTATGACTATTTTCTTCCCCCCTCTTGTTATAAATAGAAGATATAGAAACATTCATTTTTACACACAAAAGGAAATTCCCTTAAATATATTTATATACATTTATACATATATGGATAAAAGGAAATGGAAGGATAGAAATAAAGGACACCAAGGCCTTTCCTTTTCCTAATAGAGAACAGGCCATTCATTGGAAAAGGGAAAAGGATACAAAATATAGAGGACGACCCGACGCTCACCAACCTTCCAAGCAGAGAGACAAGCTAAATATTTCCCTGCTGGCATCTTATGATATGGAGCCAACCAGGTCTCATGAACTAAATAGATTGATGATTGATCCATTACGTAAGCTCATCTTTGACAATCTATCCAACCAAAAACATCTCAGTTTCATACTTACAAAGACAAAATAGAATCTATCTCCCATCCCTTTCATCCCTCATCTTTTCTGCCAAGAGTTCTACGGTTCACTACCTTTTAACCCTAATTCCGCATGCATAGCCTTGTTGCACCAGTCTCTCCACGCTCATTCTCTCTTTGCAAGTAACTATATACCTCACCACCCAACTGGCACTTATATCATGCTTTGACTTTGACAAATCAATGAAGATGCAACATTGGACACCCAGTCACACCTTACATCATTACCCTAACTGATTTTCGTTGTACAATCCAGGGAAATTGCAATGTGAAAAGCCATCTTCTTGCTCAATGGCCTCAAACCTAACCCAGTCAATGTTTTTTTTGGCCTTCGGGTTTTAACAAAACAATGCTGAGAAATTATCACCTTTTGGAAAAACAGAGAACACTAAGGAGTTGATGGAACCAGTAGATAATTCCATACCTCATCTAACGTCTCCCCTCCCTTGATCAAAACAGAGTAATGAACCTTTTGGGTCCTTCCATTCACTGTATCCTCTCTTGTATCTATGTAAGCAACACGCAGTGATTTTTCTCTGCACACAATTTACATAATTTAGAACAGCAACGACAATTCAAATATGAAAGGAAATTACTATCCATTTTGTCATATTGTACAAATGACTCACGTTGTCATCAGCTTGAGAATACTATTATAACAACTTTTGTCACGGAGATCTTTCGATTGCTTCTGAACACCATAGACCTGACAAGAGACAACATAAGTGAACTTCAAATCAGCCATAGCTTGCGCACGATCACGGAAAACCTTGTCATCTTTGTCATTTGACTCCAAGTTTTGGTAGCCGCCAAAGATAGCTGTGTGGAAAACAAAAAAGATTATCGGGCACATATTTAACATTTCAGCAACAACAATATCTGACCCAGAACATGGATATTATCATCTGGAATTGAAAGATTGCATTTGTCTTCAAACCAAAAGAAAAGAAGGATAGCATTTGTCATAGAAACCAACTAACCCTTATCTCCTGCCAATTCAAGGAAACATTGAAGCTCCAAAGCCTTCCTATAGTACATCATTCCCCTCACTGAAAGATAAATTAATGAAGTTTTGACTTCTGATCTGTAAGTGATGCTACTATTAAGGAGATTGATGATCAAATAATCACCCATACCTGTTCTAGAAAGTGTTTGGCCCCTATAAGATACCCACTGACGAAGAAGATCGGACTTATCCTTCTCAGAAAGTATATTTTTGGGATCACGTGTCCGATCAACGAAGTTTGTCCATTCATCTATTTACAATCACAAAGGATATGGAGAAGTCAAAGCTTATTTCAGAAAAAAGAAAATAATGCACCATGGGAGTTGAACCTCACCAGGATATATTTTCTGCAAGTAGAACAAAGTTGATATCCCATCCTCATTTTCTTTATGAAGTTCCTCTTCAGTGTAGAGGACTTCTTCCTTATAGTACGGAGTCAAAACACTAATTGGAAGACCGGAAAAGATTCCAGAAAAAAAAAAAAAAAAAACAGGGATGTTTAAATCTTATAGGAGAAAAAAGCGCATACACACCATCTAAATTTGCCTACCATTGTTGATGGTGAATGCAACTATTCATATGATATTTATCCAGGAGAAAACCATCTGATCAAATGCATGATACAGCCGTCCGATTTTTATCTCGGTACAGCTGTAAGAAATTTTTCTTGATAAGGAACAGAACTTTGGGGAAGGAAACATAGGAGAAATAATTGCTGAATTATTCATTAGCTCACCCTCCAACCTTCACTTTATGCAATGTAATTTCTCTTTTATAAATAAGGAGTTCCATGGCTAGACAAACCTAAAGGAGAGCATGTTACGAACTTCAGGAGCCCTTGGCATATTCATGAAAAGGGAGTTTGCAAAGAAAGTGATGCGGCGGCGGGCTTCCAAGTTCTGAGGCACATTTATGGCAGATTCCTTGACAGTCAAAAGCAAGTGAAGCCTGACCACCTACGGAGAAACGTGGAAGTTAATGTAGATAGAGGATTCTGATTTTGAATATAACAATTTTAATATATGTATATATATATATGTATGCAAATGAGAGTACCTTCTCCTTCCAAGATTTATCCTCTGTAAGGTAAATGTTAATCTTCTCAAACCTCTGCTCTTTCTTAACATTTTGAACATTTAAATTTTGACGATGAACTGATTCCAAGATTCTACAAAGGAGCAAAGCCAGTAAAATTCAGGAGACACAGAGATTCGTTAGTCGCAAATATAAAATCTCGTTTTCTTTTTATGTCTCTAGTAAGTTTTCATTTTTTCAGTACTTACTCATGTCCATTAACCATAACATCTTGCGTGATAATTTCCATAATATCCTGCAGGACGTTGATTATCGCAGTCTCAGGTTGGTAGTTCTCAGTTTCTTGCTCATCAGATAGCTGTCAATATAACAACATAAAGTACTCAATTGAAATGTGGCATGCCCAAGTCATATATTGAAATATGAAGCATTGATAACATTGAGAAACAATAGAGGAAGTATGTTACCAATAATATTAAGAATTTCTCCAACCTCTCACTTAGAGAGGGCAGCCCACTCATACGGAAGTGATTCAAAAATTCCTGCCTTTCTATGGTTTCGTCTACTTCATAACATATCTTCTTCACAATCCTATCTCAAAAAAAAAAAAAAAAAAAAGGTGAAATGATACTTGTTAAGGAAGGGCAATATTAGTCTTAAGCAGTTATATAGCAAGATGATGCGATCTTCAACTTGGTACTCAGAAAGCTTTTTCCTTACATTTTATCAGCGTCGTCTTCCAAAAGGCCATTTATTATATCTCTAAGTGTCTCATAGCATTCAATTACAGCTGAATACATGTAGTCATCAGCCCTAATCTTCCTAAATAAGTCCTCATCATCCTTTCCCTTGAAATCTTTTGCCATATCTAGTGCTATAGGAATCTGTCACATCAAAAGTTCGTAAATAGAATGAGATATACTTTACAGGATCTACAGTGAGCAACAACATTACGCATAAAGCAGTGCAAGGAAAATACCTTACTAGCGAGCAGGAAAGGGGGCCACTGGATAATGGAAACATCACTGGAACGAGAAGGAACAAGCAGCAAATTTCTATCCCTGAACAATTGCGAATAATCAGAAACTTAAAAATTTTGCTCTTCATATTATACAGCTTCTTGAGCAAGAAACAAACAGGACCTGTCGCTGATGAGGTCTTCCAGGCGCATAGAATCTATGAACTGATTCCACACTTGAGAAAAATTGGCAATATTCTTTCTCACGAGTGATGAATCCTGTCATGGATAATCATTCTTGTTACTTGTTAGCCAAATACACCTAACCGACAACCCCCAAAAAAGGACAGAAAGAAAGAAAGAAAAGGAAAGACAAAGCTCTGCATAGCTGTGTTTTTATATCAAATTGTTTGCATATAGGACTAAATTTAAATTTAGAACAAAATCTACTGGAGTTCCATATATCAAAGAGAACTGTGTAGAGCAGTGAGTGAAATTGGTAGTACCTTGTCTTTCTCTTCGGCGTCCTTATCCAATGCTGGCATGAGACGTTCACTGAAAGCTGAAGGCACTGATTCAAATCTGGACCGCAACATCCCAAGCGTTCTTATCTGAGGAAAAAGAAAAGCGATCATCAGGAAGAGAATCATTGAACCTATTACATTAATATAAAAAATGTTCCTCATAGAGTGCAAAGAGACTTCATCACCAACCTCACCCAGATGGCTGAAAGCACCACGTATTCCACCAAATAGAGTTGAAAAAATGGCATACCATATTTGGGCATCCATAAAATAAACCTACACACCAATTGTACATAACAAAATGGAAAATAAAATATTCACAAGCATAAGAATCATATTTTTAGAATATGAGGAGAGAAAAAAAGACAAAGATTAAACTAACTTCTGTGACGGTTTTACTTACCAGAACGATTGGTGCCCATATAGCAATGACGACACCAATATTATGCGTTACTACAGCAGGAACAAAGTGCAAGTAAAAGAATCAGCCACATTTAAATATAAAATGCGAATAATAACAGGAAAATAAAAGGACGTCGAGGCATTACCATTTGGAAAGAATTCATGCCACTGATAATTATCAATAGATATCCCCATTATCACCTTTGTCGGTTCCACTAGAGGTGATATCTGACAATAGAACAGATTAATCAAAACCTGAACTGATTGAGAAATCATTTACATGGTGCTTCACATTTAAACGGAAACATGATTGTCACAAGTCAACTGAAAAATCATAGGGAAGGGAATCATTAATCCCGACTTTAATTACCATCACTTTGGTATTTAATCATCACAATTTTTGTAAGAAATTAAGTTTAACAATCTGCTTTATTGGTTTTATGTAAAACTCCGATTGTTTATGAAGATTTACTGTTTCACTCTTTTAGAGTAGTTATCTCTTATTTCTTATTCAGGAACAAAACTTCCCCTGTTAGATTATAGTTGAAATCAATCTCCAGAATTATCTCGGGGACAAAAAGAATCAGAAAAATAAAAATTGCATATCATAATTTTTTTTTTTTAAGTTCATTAAAAATGTACAGGAAAATTGGTATTTTACATTCATTTCTAAAACTAAAATTTTCAAGTACATCCAATCCTTAAACCTTATATTTCCTAATCTTAACTCGTATCAGACTTACCAGAAACCAACAAAGGTGGCAGAAAAAATTTAGAAGCTTAATCGCTAGATAAAATAAAGAGGTTAAGAAAATCATTTAGGCAAGAATAGCTGAAGATTCTTCTTCTTGTTTCCGTATTCTTTTTCTTTTTTTCTCTTTTTTTTTTTTTTTTTTTAATTGAGAAAACATCCTCAGATTGATAAATGAATCAAGTACAAGGAGAAGACCTGTTTCCATATTTTTCCACACTACTTATAGGAAAAACCCAAGAAACAAACTCCATTATATCATCCGTCTTTCTCAATGTGTATAACTTATGAAGTTGAGTAATGTTATCTGCATATTCTGCCTCCAGTTTTCCATCACTGTGTCCTCTTTTAATGTCAATTATGAGAACAAATTTAGTTTTTTTTTTTTTTTCCTTTTCAACCAATAACATTATCCATCGTCCACCCTTCCATTTCTTAACATAATTAAAACAGTTCTCAAATAAGAAATCCTTGCCTTTAAAAATAAAATAAAATAAGATAATTAATGCAAAATAAAGTTGCTGAAAAAACGTCACATGCATGCAGATGTCTGTGCTAGTACCATAAGTAACACTGGTATAAAACTATGCATATATGTGTTGGACACATAGAGAATTGACTTTAAATTACCCAAAAAAAAATAATAAATAAATAAAATAAAATAAAATAAAATTTAACACATCAGAATACCATTCCACTAAATAATAAATAAAAAACACAGTTGCTGAACAAATGACTGTAATGATACCATTTTAATCAAACAGTGGACTGCATTTACCTCAACAAAGTAGCTGAATGCCAGCTTGCTGATTAGCAGCATGATCCAAAACAATGTATATCTGAACAAACAAGAAGCACATCAATTATATAGCATTAATATATATGGATAATTCTTTTTCGTTGCCAGGATAACATAGCGAATTTCCTTATAACTGCCTTAATAGTTAATGTAAAAATTGTAGTCTGTATAATGTACCTTTGGATTGTATATTTTATCAATTTCCTAGGTGTAATTCTCGTATGTTATGTATAAGTTATTACAGAGGTGTACAACCATTTATTAAACAAGAGAGAATAATTACTAATCTTCTACACATTAGATACTAAATTCATTAAAAACCGAGTGCGAAACATGTGGCAAAGTCAGAAAACCACAGTACCCCTTCCCCAAGCCCTCTTCCATAATTTGGGGCAGAAAACTTAGAAAGATGAAAGTCCTTACTTCAGAAGTGAAAACATGTCCTCATGCATGCCTCTTCCTACGTACAACTTTGGCTGCAGTGTGGTTAAAAAAAAAATGTAAAGGTTACTTAAGTCAAGCAAAAAGTTCTAAATAAAAGACGAAAAGAAAAGTCATCCCTAGTGACTGCTAGCATGCTTACTTGAGCCCACCACATCAGAAGAGTAACCACCCGATAGTTTGAACGCTCCATGGTTCTTCGTAAGGGTGGAAGTACAAACAGTACAGCAGCCAGCATATTGGGTAACAGATAAAGTGCAACTGCATAATTGTAAAACGACTGGTTACTCCAATCCCCGGCCCAACTGCTGAAGAATCTCACAAGTCCTGTTGGGCTCTGCACCGAACTAAAGTAAAAAATTGGCAGGACAACGACCCAGAAAGCAGCCATCACAAATTTCAGGAGGTATCGCACGATTTGAGTGATCTTTAAGCTTTTCCATGCATTGAAACTAAGAACTATATCCAAAGTGGCTGCACGACATAAATAGAGAAAATAATATAGTTACAAGAAAACTTGGTTAGCCTTTTATACATGACTAGACAGATATCTTAGGTACAAATACTTGTGGTTGCTGTATCAGAAGTTAGAATGAACAAATAACATATACCAGCAGCTAAGAAACATGAGTCCCTTCCTTTCATGCTAACACAAGAAATAGCTTCATACCCAAATATCATAGGCAAAGAAATTAATTAACACGTTACTCATGTCGGAAATCACCTTTACCTTGTAAAAAATTAAGGAAAGCAGAAGTAATGAAGATGGTTAAAACACTTCTGAAGACATCTGCATCGAAGAAATTTGCAATAGATCCAGAAGGGCTCCAAGCAACAATGAACATGGCCTGAAAAACACATATAGAGCATGTACACAATGAGGCGCAATCCTTAAGGAGACGGGCCAAAAACCAACACAGCAAATCTGTGACATCACTTGTATTTTAAGTCAAACCTCCCGTTGGTTTCCTTCGTGGATGATTATTCATGAGGTGATTCATGACAGAAATGTTTGAACATTTCCTAATGGTCGGGACAATATAACTCCTCAAAGCATCTCCGTTATTCCGTTAAATTCTTCTCCATACTTCCATTGAATTGTAGAGACTCAAAAACTACCCTCAAAGTAAAGATTTGGGACCTGTTATGTTCTTACCAAGCTAAAACTAGTACCCTTCCCATCATGCTCAAGTTCAATTCCATCAGTCAACAATAAGTTGATGCATTTTTTCTTTTTTTAATATTTTTTACGCTTAGACACACTGCAAACTTATATTTTATTTTTTGGTTCTGATAGAAAAGAAAATTGACTGCAGTTTTCAGTTGGGATTTATTTGGGGAAAGTCTCCAGCGCAGCCCAATGATTGTAATGCCACAAGTACTGGAAGAATAAAAGCGATGGTGTCAATTCATCCCGATGGATACGGATTCAGGCCCTGAGCCTGGGGTATCAATCTGAAGTTAGAAACCTGCATGCTTAGTCTTTACGTTGTCTTCTTTCAGGAATTCAGAATTCGTGCAACAAGGGAAGGCTGCTTTTCTGTCAAAAATCTCCTTTTGACATGGAACGGAAAATTCTAAGGTGGATATCATTCTAATTTCAGGTTTATGTAAATATGTATGTAGTAGCTACAGAAAGCCTGTAAAAAATTAAAGCAATTTACTTAAATGAAAAGCACATTCTCAAACGTTGAATATACCTGGAAAGCCAATATAAAGAATATCCACATCCGATCAAAATTTCTGTAGAGGTGCAAAAATGTACGGACTTCAACAAAATTTGTTTTAGGCTTCCTCCTTCCACTAGCAGTTTGATTTAGTCTCTGCCAAAAAAGTATGAATATCATCCCCTTAATTTCAGGACTTAAAGGCCTAAACATATGGTAGTCGCTCTAAAAGTTTATATATAAGTATTAGTATCTATCTATATAAGTTCACAGTTTCCATGTACTTGAGAACATGAAATGTGGACATGTGAGTATAGATGCTTGTAAACAATAATGCCCAACCTGTTTGCATAAATGAATTTCAAAACCAATGGTTATCTCAAATGATTAGCGAACAACACTTTCTTGCATTAACAATGAAAAACAATTGTCTTCAAACTAATAGACTTGAAAATGAAAAGTGTTTCTCAACTACAATCTTTTACATGAAAATCTCCTCTACCGTAAAGGAAAGAGAAAGATAGAAAGAGAGAGAGAATACCGCATTTGCAGGTGGTGTCGCGTCTGAATGCCTGAAGAAGTCCGATTTCGGATTCATTGGCCACCCTAGGCTGCTAAAACATCTATCAGACCTGAAAACGGAAGAGACATTTTAGCCATTTACATCTGCAGGAAGCAGAACTTATTATTCAAAGATACTCACCAAAAGTATTCGTTGAGATCATCATAGTTTCTCCAACTTGAATGGCTTGCCTTCCCTCCTTTATTTCTCTTTGCTTCCTTTGCAAAGAACAAAATTCTATTTTTTAGACACAAGAAATAAATATGGCATGCACTTGGTTGGTCCGATTGAGTTGAAAAATTGGAGTTATTTTATTAGAGTTGAGTTGAGCTGAGTTTGAGTTGAGTTTTGGAATTGTGCATTTGGCTTATTGGAGTTAAAAAGTGTAAAAAAGTTATAATGTATTCAAAAAAGAAATCAATATAGATCTTGTTTCATTCGTCTCGGAATTCTATGTGATTAAAAAAAATATCTCATTTGGACTTGAAATAACAAAGTTATAAACTTTTAAAGTTTAAGTTTTTAAGTTATAGTCAGAGTTGTGAATAGTGAAACGAGTTCACTTTTCAAAAAAAGACAAAAAAACGAGTTGGAATTTTTCAACTACAATGGTTGAACCAGACATAAGCATGGTGTCAAGTAATACTGAAACATACAGTCCGATGTCAACTTTACCATGTACAACACGTTGAAGATAGGGGTGACAACGTTCCTCAAAAAATACTCTTCATGACGTGCTTCATATTGATATGTCTCTCCAATAACAGGACTGGCATTGCTATAGAGAATCCCGTAGACCTCATTCGCCATCTTCCATAATTTGGGGTTAAGATTTTTGTCAAACATAAAAGTTTCTTCAAAATATAAAAGTACTCACATTCAGGAAAGTAACTAACCATGGAGCGCACACATGAATAATTACAGTTACTAAAGAAAACATACATGATGGAAAATGTAGCATAAGCATTCTGGCATGAATCGAATATTTGAAGCTTCACCCCATATAAGAAGATAAAGCGCAATGAAAATAAGTTGCAGTTGTTGGTTTTCGGTATCTCGCTGAAGCCTGTGAAGCAAAAGGTAAAGAATGCACGAAGTGGAAGTTAGGTACTCAACTTAAACAATAAAGCACAGGACTGACTTTGATCTGATACGCACTATAAAGGGCCTAATTGAGTATTTGAAAAGCATCCAGCTTGCTCACCTAGAACTTGATTCACAGTGCAAATAGTTACACCACGAACGGTAATTTTTAAAAATCTTGTCTCCCAACTGTTTTACAGTGCTATTTGCCAACTGCATTAATATTATGATTATTCAGTGGTGATACAAAAAGAAAATGAAAGTTAAGACAATGATCAAGCAAATATAGAGCATAATTAATCACAAGGAGTCTCAAAGGAAAAAGATTTACTTCGGTATAACCTCCGGGATTCCTCCTCCTTCCATCAATATTTGCAAGAAGCAATATCAGGTGTTCTCTCTGATTTTCTACATTTCCTTTCTTCATATCCCAAGAATTCAAAACAAGAATGCAGTTAGATTCTAATGTCTCCTTCCCAAAAAAATCAGAAGACTGTAAACCAGAATTCATCCTGAATAAATAAAAGGACAGTTGCTAATCTCAACCAAAGAGAACACGTACAGAATTCACAAACACCCGAATAGTTAAGTAGATCAGATCAGTACATGGTTCAGTATGATAGTTCAAAGCTGTATTAAACCCTTATTTTGTGTTTGCACCAAGAACACATCATAGATGGAAAGTCAGCCATCACTAATAGCCATCTTTTCAAATGGATTTATAAGGGAAAGTTTAAATTCTTTTAGAGAAGCCACTTCTGTGGGCAGAGCATGGAACGTGACCAAGGACTACGCAGCTAGGAAAATTTTCCCATTTGCTTCTAGAACATTATGTTATGGGTAAAATGCATGATGCTAAACATAACAGCTGTTTTCCCTGGTTAAATTTTTAGATTATTAATCAAAAGTTTTATCATTTTAAGGGAACTGAATCAGAAAAATTGGGTGTCATTCATACGAAGATGAATCAAGAAGTGGGTTGTCAGGGGAAACTCCCAAATTAAAGTTGGAGTCTGCGCATTATGCTGAAGACTTATTCAGTTCATGTCCTGTTGTTCTCTGATTATTTAAAGCATGCAAACCACAACAAAAAAATCTTCACTTGAATAAAGAACATAATGTTAAATATCATATTAGTTGTTTATTCAGAGAAATGAAGGGGGGAAAAGTGGGAAAAAACTAGTTGAGTACTGGAAAATCAATCTGCAAATTAGTTCACACCAATACTAGTGTTAAACTGCTGGTATAGCAGGGCTAATTAGAATTACATACAAAATCACTGCTTTGCTGCCATTTTATCACTCTTTTTTTTCATCAGCATCTGCCACTTAAAAAATTACTTTGTATTGTGCAACTCGTATTCCTTAACTATCAATTTTGTGCACCAGTTACACAATAACAAATGGATATTTTTCTGTAGTTTGAATCTGTTCATTATTTTAAAAAGAGCACATTCGATTAGCCATTTCATTTTCCAACGTTCCACTAACAAAAGATTAGGTTCAGGCTCAACGCCAAACCAAGGTCTTTGTATGAGATACTCTTTTTTGGGAGAAGCCACGAATTAGTAAAAGTCTCTTCATTAAGTCAAAGATAGTGCAGGAGGATCTCAATCCAGCAGGCCACATTCTAGGACCAGGCAATGGCACACCATGATAACGGCGCGTGGGAAGTGATGAAAAGGAAAACTTAAATGAGATCAAGTTACCTGAAACCCGAATATAGCAGAAAGCCAATCAAGTATATCATTGACAGGTCCAACCCGCTCTGTAGGCACTGTTGTATGGTCATCAGGTCCAGTAACTGGAAAACGAATTCCGGGCCTTGGAAGATTATCCACGTTACGTAAAGCATGAAGTGCTGCTTTGATCTAGGCATTGCATGCAGGAGACAATAAGAATTAACAGCAAGGAAAAAAAAAAAAAAAAAAAAAAAAGAAAAAAGAAAACAAGACAAAATATAAATTAATACAAATATGCTACCTCTGAAAGTTCCATAATTGCTGGTTTAACCCCAACAGCATACAATGGAAGAATGTTATAATGTGCGTACTGATCCCTTTTCTTCACGACATCCTCAGCAATTCTTTTTGTCTATAATTAAAAAGAAAAAATAAATTGTGAAACAAATAAATAATCAGTATCCTTTACACAAAACATTTTTTTAAAATTTGAAGCTAGGACAACATCATCAATGAAATCAAACCTCTGAATCTATCTGATTTGAAGGTACAACTGTCTTCAGCACCTCATAGAGTACTGTTGCAATCTGACAAACCCTAGCCATCTCCTCCCTTCAAGTTTTGAAAAAGAAAACCAAATAAATAGGAGATCATAAGAAAGTCAAATGAAAAACTGCCCATATTCACAACTCAAACGCAAGCCTCACGGTTTTTTTGTATATTCTCCTTCTCTGACATTCTTATCATAGTACTGCCGGTAATACAACAGAATCTCTTTGGGATCGTTTCTAGCCAGTATATGTTCTGTTCCTACTTCTTCCTGCAACAGTATTCAAAAGTTATTCAAAATTAGTTCCAGGATTTGTGAAATTTATAAGTTGTGGAAGAGATAGGGATATTAAAAATAAAAAATAAAAATAAAAAAGGAGGAACAGCACAACAGGAGAACATTTTTTTTCCACAAACAAAGCACATTAAGCTTTTATTCATAATAAGAAACAAGAAATTAACAAGAATCACATAAAAGTAGAAGACTAAATGAAGAAAGTATCCACCGGCAATCATAAGGTCTACCTCTTCAAGCCTGTGCAAGAGAAATGTCTTAAACTGGCGAACACCACGTCCACTTGAATTTGGATCCATCAAATGGGCCTTCTCAAACGCATGGAAGCGGCCTAATTGAAGAGAGAGACGGAAAAAAAAGATACAGAGTCAGAACAAATTAATCTCAAAGTAGTCAACCTTGCATACTATATTATACACCGTGATGAGCAGGAATAGTTACGACGAGTTGCCACATAAGCTACTTAAAAAACTTGCTACCATATCATATCCTAAGGAGTTCAATTGAGCTTTCACTTCAGCCATCAGTTTTCCTACTCAACTGTGATACTTATGGTCAACATGTGCACGTCCAAGATACTGTTGTTCAGAAGCTCTGGAACAAGTTTGGCATGCAAGACGCAACAATAGTTATTATCATTGTAGTTTTGAAAAGAAAACACTAGGTAGAACTATAAAGATTCTGATCCCTAGTTTGATCATGGAGAATCTACATTCTTGTGTAGACTGTAGAGTACGGCTTCTAGAACAACGTTTTGAGAAAGAATAGACAAACGTATACTGGAGAGAATGCTAAGCTGAAACCACTATCAAATTGTTGTGGAACAAGCGATAACGCTCATAAGGCAATGGCTAAACTCAACTATGCCTTGAACCCAAAAAAATGCTAGCTATACTTGTTTAGAGCTTCGTTTCACCTAGATGATTGTAAGGTGGATATTCAGCATGTGGAGAATGCATAAGGTTGACAAATTTGACAGTTTTTTTTTTTCCTGCATCAAGCTGAATCAAGCCCAAAGCACAACTTTCTTGACAGAGACAAAGGCATTAACCGTGGGGACATTTATAGGGATTAAATTAGTGGTACCTCCCAACAAATTAAATAGTAAAAGCAGCTTTAACTGGAATTTTATGCTTCCCCTGGAATTGCTAATAGAGTTAATATTCTAAGGTCCAAAATTAAGGAGAATGTATTGCCAATACGGCAATAAATGATTTTAGGGCCAAAAGTAGCACATAACAATCAAAGATATTGTCAATGCTCCGGTATTAATTGAGAAATGAAAGGTTCCTGTATTAATCTATGAGATTAGTCTAAAAGAGCATTAATTCAGAAACTCTCCACAAGAGATCGCGTTGAGCATGTGGAGCCAAATTATTACTGTAATGCAGAATTAGCAATTTTATTAAAGGGACGTTGGAGTTTTTACTCTTGTATTTTCAGTTTCCCTAGTTGTACCTTCATCAGGGGACGTCGGTTTCGGGGGTTAGGTCATAGAGAAAAACATAAGAGTTAGGTCATAGAAAAACACAAGAGTGTACGAGGCATGAGGTGCGTGATTCTCTAATCATTTTCTTATTTATCGTGGTGAAATGCTGCAAAAGCCCAAATGGGACATTACTCTTGCACTAACAATGAACTACCATACACGTAAATGGCCGTTTTTTCAAAAGCTTTTTCAAAAAGAAAATAAAAAATAAAATAAGTTTCAAAGTTTTTATTACTTAAGAAAATGGCCGTTCTTTTAAAAACGACAATTCAAGCCAAATCAAGTTAGTATCAGGAAAATTTTAAAAATAAAAAA
>JAFMPE010161930.1:0-19422 GCA_024759925.1 Ficus religiosa
CGAGAGAGGGAGTAAGGGCCAACCTAGTCAAGGTTGGGGGGGGGGGGAGGGGGCGAGGCCCAGACCGAGAGATAGGGGGGAGGGGGTGGGTGAAAACACAGAGAGAGGGGGGAGGATGGAGAGAGAGAAAGGGGAGGGTATTTTAGTCTTTTTAGAATAAAAATTAATCATTTTGGTAAGATTTTGTTAGAAATTTAACAGATGTAGACGAAAAGACCAAACTGTCATCTTTTTAGAGAGTTTAGAGTCAACATGACAAATAATAATAATAATAATAATAATAGGGACCAAAGTGTCACCTCTTAAAAAGTTTAGTAATCATTTAAGCCAATTACTCGAATTTTAAAATTTATAGGAAAGCCTTGAACCGAAAAAAAAAAAAGTTGATAGAAGTAGCCCCCCCTCCAAAAAAAAAAAAAAGGGGGAGAATTGAGAGAGTTAAGTGACTTTTTTGTCCCTTGACTTTCAAAATTTCTGTAGAAGACCATTTCAGCATATTTTTGTCAACTATACTCCTTTGGTATTTGAGATTCCTATACAATCCAAATTTATTCGTTAAGAAAAATTGTTTCCAACGTTGTTAGGTTGATCTTTTTATCGAATAATTTGGGGACTATATCTCATCTATTCAATCTGACGGAGTTGAATAAGATTTTTTTTCTCTCTCTAAGATTTTGAAATACTAATTACTAGATTGCAACTATTTGAAATTTCTTGTTCTACATGCCATAAAACATGTTTGACATTGTCTTAACATTGAATGCGGACATGGAAAGTCATTTTGCGGTTTATGGGTATTTTCCTTGACACTTTCCCGAGTCTTTCTTTTTTTCTCTCCCTTTTTTTTTTTTTTTTTTCTCCCCTCTTTTTGATTTTAAGAAATAAGACGAATAGAATTTAGTGTGCCCTATCGAGAATGAAAACCGGGATACATTCCCCCCTTTTTTAGGGGAA
Organism: Ficus religiosa; assembly: GCA_024759925.1. NCBI lineage: Eukaryota > Viridiplantae > Streptophyta > Magnoliopsida > Rosales > Moraceae > Ficus > Ficus religiosa. The sequence continues at coordinate 955 of JAFMPE010161930.1, forward strand.
AAATAGGGGTATATTTATGGGTTAAGAAAATTTTAGAGAAAATATTAATATCAATAGAAATATCAAAAAATACCAAAAAATTATGGATACTTTCTTTAAACTTAATATTACTTTCTGATTTATATTGGGCATGATAAATATTGAAATTATTTTTTTATATTGAAAATTATTTATAAATAAATAATTCATTTATATTGAAATTATTTATAAATAATTAAGTTGCACATGAATTACTTTCTACATATTAGGTTCGGATAAAAAACAAAACCTTAAAAACTTTGAGATTAAATGTGGTTGGGGTTTCATATTTTATTTTAGTAATATTGATGTCAATATATATATATATATATATTTGCAAAGTGACAAACTTGCTATGTGACAAAAATATAATACCCAGTTAATAAAAACTATTGAAATTGAATTAAAAAAAAACATTTACTGTCAATTATTCTAAATTTTTAAAATGTTATTGATGTTTCTCGAACTTTTATAAGCAATGCAAAACAGCCTTATTGAAATCGATATTTTGGTCTTTACCTAAATATCCCCAAAGACCTCTCACACTTGGAAGATATTTCCGGATGAAATTTGGGAATTAAAGACAATATTTATGTCCATGTACCCAAACAAATCTCGATCTGTTGGTCCCTATTTGCAAAGGTTTTTTTTTTTTTTTTTTTTTTTTTTTTTTTTTTTTTTGGCAACTTGACCACTGATGATGGGTGATTTTCAATAGTTGGCTAAGTGTGTTAGCCAACCTAGAAGATTAGAAGGTCAACCGACCAAGAAGAGTGTTAATAGTGTGCTTGGTGCACTCCTTAGAAGTAATCAACATATTGCATCATTGTTGTCGGTGCACCTCGAAGCAGTGGTCGGTGCACCTCAAAGTAGTGGTTGGTGCACCATGCTCATGTGGTTGGCTCACACTCCGATAGTGGCTGGACGAGGATACCACCATGCTCGACACACTACGTGAAGCTGGTCAGCATGCTTCACCATGATAGTCGACACACAAAAGAATAATCATTGGAGCATATCAAACCACCTGAGAAGAATAACCTTGAGACGTTGGACCAAAAAAGCCAAGCGGACCAAGACATTCCGTATTGGGCTGCATCAACCAAGACAGGCTAAATCCGACCACCCAAGAGCAGAGAAGAGAAAACCAGCCCACGAATAAGAGTCGAACTGTCAGATCAGGACACTTTGTACCGGACTGCACCGACCAGGACATGCTTGATCCGACCACCTAGGAGCAAGGTAGAGAAGACCGGCTCAAGATTGGGAGTTAAACTGTTGTACCAGGAGAGCCTCGCAGATTAGGACACTTCATACTGGACTGTACTGACTAGGACATGATAAACCTGACCACCCAAGAGCAGGAAAGAAAAGATCAACTCAGGAGTGGGAGTCGAACTGTCAGACCAAGAGAGCCTAGCAGACTAGGACACTCTGTATCGGACTGCACTAACCAAGACAGGCGTGGTCTGACCACCCAGGAGCAAGGAAGAGAAGACCAGCTTAGGAATGGGTTGAACTGTCGTACCAGGAGATCCTAGCAGACCAGGATATTCTGTATCGGACTCCACCGACCAAGATAGGCTAGATCCGACAACCCAGGGGTAGGGAAGAAACTAGCTCAGGAGTGGGAGTTGAATTGCTAGACCAGGAGAGCCTAGCAGACCAAGGCACTTCGTACCATACTGTACTGACCAGGACAAGCTAGACCTGACCACGTAGGAGTAGGGAAGAGAGGACTAGCTCAAGAGTGGGAGTCGAACTATACGACCAAGAGAGCCTAGCGAACCAGGACACTCCGTATTGGACCACTTGTTGATGCCGAAAACAACACCGGCAGCAACACCCAATGTGGTCTGGTAGTCCGATCAGGACCGGCCAGTCGCTCCGCCGTCGATCACCTGCAAAAGGGAAGCACCTCGGAATGATGGGGACACCGGTGTGGTGTCTGCCGCGGGCGCTCCGATACTTAAGTCAGTCGGGGAACTGATGAGCTAGGGGAGAGGCAGAGCTTTGGCAAGGAAAATGACCATACCTGCTTCTGAGGGGGTGTCCTCTATTTATAGGCGTTTCTCGTGGGTCCGGGTGCTCGAGGCAACCTAGCTGGGTCTACAGCCTAGGACGTCTAAGGGGCACGTAGGCCTCAGGCTTGCAGGAGCCAGGGGCCTAATACGAGGGCGTCACGTGTTGTAGACCAGGTGTCAGGGGTGCCAGGTTGGCCTTAGGTTTGTGCTGGCAGGAGTAGCCCTTGTCAGGGCTGGAGGGCGGCGGCGGCGATTCGACGCGGTACGGCAGTAGGGGGGCAGAGCCTGCCCTAGGCGGGTGCCATGTCAGGGGCCGTGTCAGGTACGGGGCGGCACAGGTGGGGCCAGGGTAGGCAACCAGGGGGCACCTACTCGGGGTACTGTCCGTCCCGACCATGAGTCATGGCGCTGGCCGTACTCAGGGGTCACTCGGCTACGGGTGTACTATGCAGGGGAAGAGTGGCCGAGCACGTCTTCCCCTGGCCGGATACATGGCCTTCTCGGCCGAGCTAAGTAACGGAGGCAGGGATGTCGCCGGCGGGCGGCCAGGAGTGGTAGTTTGTAGTCGGAGCAGATCCGTGTATCAACACCACTGACTAGGACAGGTTTGATCTAACCACCCAGAAGCAGGGAAGAGAATACCAGCTCAGGAATAGGAGTCAAATTGTCGGACTAGGAAAGCTTAGCGGACCATGACACTCTATACCAAAGCACATCGACCAGGACAGGCTAGATTCGACAACCTAGAAGCAGTGAAGAGAAGAATAGCTTAAGAGAGGTGAACTATTAGGCCAAATAGTCCTTATCGGACCAACCAACCAGATTCCTCCCCTGGGAACATGGCCTAAGGTGATCGAACAATGGCGGTCCAAACAAATCCAACTAGAGCGAGCTATACTTGGCCTTTACCCATCTCGACCCTTGCTTATGCCGATCTTTGTCTGCGATGACCTTCACTTGAATTGACCAATCCACCTCGTACTTGCTTCAATACCTTGTACATTGTACCAACTGACAGTAGTACTCAGTACCCGTTTCACTATCTGACACTAGCATCTGTGCTAGTACCTACACCTGCCCTCTACTACAAAGGTAGTGGGACATGTGGCATCAACCCATTGGACGCCAAACATCAGTACACTTGACACGGGTCAACCCGCCAGGACCCCTCGGGGCATCGCCTGCCAGGACCACCTGGGGCACCCGAATCCATGGGAAATATCAATAAATAGATGAGTTCCTCATTGTCTCAGGGATGACCCTTTTTCTTTGTCAAAACTCTACTCCTCCTCTTGCTTTTCAGTTCTCTTCGCTGACTTAAGTATCGGAGTTCTCTTAGCAGACACCTCATTAGTATCTCTTTTACTTTGAGGTGATTTTCTTTTTGTAGGCGACCAGACGAAGCATAACAACATAGGATCAACCCCACCAACCTACCACATTTGATGTTGTGCCAAGGATTTTTGGCATCAACAACCACCGTTCCAAGGTCATTCTAGAGCCTTAATAAAACCTTAACCTACTTGGACAAAGATCTAGAGCCTAACAAGGCCCCCACTTGTTTCCATTCAGTGTTACATTGTCCTCCTAAGTTTTTATTTTTTATTTTTTATTTTTATTTTTTCCCTCCTCTAAGTTCCCCAATCAATTATTAAAATACATTTACTAAAAAAAATAAATTCAGTTCCTAGAGTATACTCTATAATATAAAGTCAATAGTATTTATCTAAAATGTTGATAGTGATAGACTATCAAGGGCAACATATATAATTTGTCATATTAATAGTGATAAACTAATTAAATAGTAAAAGTTTATTTTTCCACGTATTAAAAAATACAGAATTTAGTAGAAGCACAAATGCAATATATATTAGAGAGTATTTTAATAATTAAGCCCATGACAATTTTTATTTTTATTTTTATAAATATTTAACGAAATAGTTTTTCCTTCATTTTATATTTTTTAATATACTTTTATGATTTGTTTAGATTACACATTCAATTATAATAAAATGTAATACTTATTTGGTTCCTCTGTATATTGTATTTAAATAACCTTTATTTGAACGGTACATCCACTCATTTGTATTATACATCCATTTTCTTTTTTTATTTACTTTTTATCAAACACATCATAGACTACCTCTATTTCCATCACTCTCACACTAATACCCATTAGAATGACTAATTAAATGTAAACAATGAAGCACACATGCCATTTGAATATAACGATTAAAATGGACATCCAAACACAATAAAATACATCCATTATGTTTAAATACAATACTAAGTGAATATACGATTCAAATAAAATACTAGTCTAAAATATAAGATGTTCATATGATAAATTTTTGATTACACCAAATAAGCAACCATCTCGGATTCAATTATTTTTATTTCATCCACAACCATTTTTAATCACATTATATTGGTAAACTTACCCTTAACCCCGGCCTAATTAAGTACAATAGGATCTTTAATATTTGATCTATCTTAATTGTTTTGAATCCAAGATGGAGTTCTCTTCTTAGATAAACAAGTTGATTATATTTGACCATTATCAATTAAGTAGGATGTGTTACTTAAAGTTGAAATGCAAATAAAATCTTTAGAAAATTTAAACTATCATGAAAACGAAGTAATAGTTCATAATTTTAACAATATGTAGTTGTAAACATATAATCTTGCAATAATTTCATTCCTAACTCTATCATAAATTATAGAGTTTAAACCATCAAACCAAAATTAAATTATAAAAATTAAAACTTTAAAATGTAAATTATAAAGTGACAAATTATAAGTAGAACACAAAATACATATGCAATAGTTATGACCCTAATTAATGGAGTAAGAATTGTTGGAGATTTGGAGTCGTCAAAGGAAACAGCTATTTATAATAATGTTACGGATAATAACTCTAATATCAACCAAAAAAAAAATTTAAATTAATTTACATTTTCTCAATTTTTTTTCTCTCTCCCTAACCATCCTAATTTTATGAAAACCGCTATATAACTCAATTCCTGTTCAAAACATAACTCTTCTTAAATCTACATGTGCTAGGCCCTTTTTTTTTGGGTTTAAGAACCAACGCAAGTATTTTAACCTATCCGAATTTGACATATCATGATAACATAAAAATCCTATGGAGACAAATAGTTACAGAAGTACTCTTATCTAATGGTTGACCCTCACCATTTTTTTGGGTCCTAAAATAGTAAAATAGAATAAGAGTCATTATTGTTGTCGTCGTCGTCGGTTTTTGTTTTTGTGTTTTTGTGTTTTTGTTTTTGTTTTTTGCGCTAGAATAGGAGTCACTGTTTGCCTGCATCTTTGGGAGCCCAAAAAAAGGTGAAAATTCCTTGAATCTTTTAAAGCAAAGTTGCTTTGCCAATTTGAAACCCAAAGAAAACCAAAACCATATTCTTTTTGACTTGTGGCGATTCCAACTGACTTTGTGAGCGACTCTTTATTAAGCATTCGTATTAGGGTTTGTTTGTTTGTTATCTTATTTTAAATTAAATTATACTTTTTTTATCATGATTTTTATCTTTTTCTGAAAAAGTTTTTTGTTTTTTCTAAAAAATTACTATTGAAACTTAAAAATTTTAAACTAAACTTATACATCAAACAAACCCTTAGTAATTACTGACCGATGTTGCACCTACGCATAATGGACAAGTTCTAATCTTGGACAAAATAAAAATTTAAAAAAAAAAAACCTTATAATACGAATTGTATCTTTATCCTATTGATAGAGTATAATTTTTATTGTCATATTGTGGATGTATCTAGATAGTGATTATTAAAAGTTCAATCTGATGGCTAAAAAATTACTAGAAAAATATAGGAAAAATATAATTCTTTTTATAAATTTTTTAATTAAAAATATTTAAAAGGAAAGAGAAAACTTTAATTATTCTGGGCAATAAGCCAAAAAAAAAAAAAAAAGGCATGTTTCATTTTGCTGGAAAGAAAACAAGGTATGTTTGGCTTCCATGTGATGGGAATTAACTTATGTATATAGATATATTAAACAATTTTGTTATGTTCGGATTCGGTGGATTTTTTTAAAAAGAAAAATTCTAGCCCCTTAATTATATGCGAATAAATCTTAATATGTTGGAATCCTTCATTTATGTTGGTTTGACTACAGATCTTGATTAAGATAAATTCCATGTAATCAGGCAAATCATATATTTATAATGAGCATTGTCGGCTTCAATAATTTCTCCCTTTCAGAAAAAGAAAATATAAAAAACTCTCCTTTTATTTTTTAATATTTTTTTCCCAGCTAGATATTATAATTTAATTATATAAAGAATGAGGAAATGACAAATGTACCGAACACAATGCACTGAACCTCAGTTTTTTATTTTAAAAAATGTATCATTTCTGATTTAAAGTGAAAATGTAATGATTTTTTTATATAACGTAAAATAATGAGAGAAACGAAATAAAATCTATTTTATTATTTTATTTTAAATAAATTTAAAATTTTTATATTTTGTAACTGTCATATTTTATTTTCAATCAAATAGATAACTACAAACATATACTCATTTTCAATAAAATAATATTTTAAAATTATAATTCTAATAGGGGTTCTAAATGCCCCAAGTTTTTCCCTTAAAAATAAGTATTTGAGCATATGGAATTTTAACAATAAAGTTTAAACTACTTAAGGTTTAAACTTTAAATTTTTATCTTTTTTTGAAAATTTTTTTTATTTTTTTTTGAAAAAATTTTTTGTCTTTTCTAAAAAATCAATAAAAATTACTATTCCAACTTATTCAACTCAAACACCAAATACCCTAAGTTTTTTTTTTTAAAATATATAATTGGAACAAAATTCAGAAACCAATGGGCGTTTACCAGCGCAGAATGGTGGCTAACTTTGACTTTAAAAAATCCAAAGTATTTAATAAAGAACCTTTTGTAGGAAGGTACACATTAATTAGGCCTACTAAACTAATGAACTGAATAACTTTCTCAGCGCACAATAGGATTTTTTTTTTTTTTTTTTTGTTTTTGTTTTTTGGCATAAAAAGTCGTCCTCTCCCCACTGGGCCACCAAGGGAAAAAAAGAAAGAAAGAAAGAAAGAAATGGTCAGAATATAATTTCGGGATAGGGTTTTTAGCGCTTTGCCCCTTATTTTTTTTTTTTTTCAATTTGACATTTTCGACGCTTAATATTTGATTTTAGCAATTTTAAATTTTTTAAATTTACAAAATGATAGCAAAGTACCCCAAACTGGAAATAAAGCTAAATTTTGCACAATACATTGTTGGAACTGGCTTACGAGTGGACATGAGAAGAGTGTGAGAGTTTAAGCTCTTTTAGGGGGTATTTGATGTGTAAGTTTGAGTTAAGATTTTTAAATTTAAATAGTAATTTTTGTTGACTTTTTAAGAAAAGACAAAAATTGAGTTGATGGGTGTAAGTTTAAACTTACATCCCAAACACCAGATCATCTTCCACGTATATATTTATTAATACTATAGTTATTATAAAAAAAAAAATTGAAAATATCATAACTGAGATTTGTCTTGTCATGTCTATTTTTTATCAATATCATTGAATTCTAAAATTCGTAAAAGTAATACTTAGGGCCTGTTCGGGATAACATCTGGAAATAGTGTTTTGGAAGTTAAGTTGAAAATGTATATTTGAGGAGGGAGAACTTTTGAAAAAGTTCTGTGAAATGAAAAATAGTACAAAAATTTAAAATGTGATCAGAAAAAAATATGAAAAAATAGATCTTGTCTTGTTCGTCTTATTGTTACGAGTATTTTGACATAAAAAACTTCTCATTAGGATTTGAAATGAGAAAGTTACGGATTTTTAAAGTTTGAGTTTTTTAAAAATAGAAAAAAAGAGAAAATTTGAAATAAAGTTGGAATCTCGAAATCTAGATAGTGTTTTACCATCTAGAGATGGTATCCCAAACTTGCTCTTTGGGCCCGTTTGGTAGAGTAGTTTGAGTTGGGTTTTTTAAGTTTCAATAGTAAATTTTTTTGAATTTTCAGAAAAGACAAAAAAAGTTTGAGTTGAATGGTTTGAACCATTCAACCAAACATGCCAGTATATGAATAATTTGAAAAAGTACAAAATTATAATGTATTTGGATCACCGGTTGGAGATTGAATTTTTAAATTGGAGTTGGTTGACTTTTAAAAAAAAAAAAAAAAACTGAAATGAAAAAGTACAATTTAATTGGAGTTAAAGTGAAATGCTAAACGAATCATAAATAAAAAAGTTGAGAAACCAATCATTAGAAACAGATGTTAGATTTGGGGGGTTTTGGGGGATATCTCTAAATGTTTTTTTTTTTTTTTTTTTTCCATTTTCTTTAACTAAAAATTACTTTTCACTATTTATATTTTTAAATATTTACAGTAAATTCAAATTTTAAAAGTTCATAACTTTATTATTTCAGTCAAAATGAGATGATTTTTTTTATTAATAAAATTTTGAGAAGAATAAAATAAGATCTATATTAATATTTTTTTTTTAAACATATTTTAAATTTTTAAAATTTTTCATTCTAAACAGTTTATTTACATCAAAATACATTTCTAACAACTTAGTTTCAATTTTTAAAACACCGTATTCAGACGTTTCCCTGTACGGGTCCTAACATTGGTTATACTTGGTTGGAAAATTGCCAAGAAACACAATCATGGAAAACTTCTTAAAAAACGAAAAGTTCAAGGGTACAAGTGCTGAAAAAACCTTGATTATATTTCACCAAATTCCAAGGGACAATGATGTAATTACACAAGAGAAGAAAAAAGCATCTTTGTCTCCTTCTTTTTCGTGTAAACGCTTTGAAGAGGCCAAAAAAAAAAAAAAAGAAAAAAAAGAAAAAAAAAAAAACAGCCGTTGCAGAGCTTGACCATTTATCGTCGATAGTGGTTCTTCTCAAGAATCGAAAAATCATTTCCTCTTCTTTCTCTCTCTTCTTTCTCTCTCTAGCCATGGACGAGAGCTCGCAGAGCAAGGTGACGCGGTGTCTTTCGGAGAGAAAGAAGGAAAACCCAGAAAGGAAAATGGAATTTCCCCACAAGGGAATCGATTTCTTGGGGGAATCGGAGGTGGTGGGGAAGCCCACGTCTAGAATGGGGAATTCTGGATCTCAAGAGCTGACTCTGAGCTACCTCTGCGAGAACAACTACAAGCAGCATGCTTTTCCCGAGAAAGACTTTTCTGGGAAAAACCTCCTACCTGGTGGGGGCTGCTACAAGGGGAAGGAAATTCTCGAAGGCGGCGGCGAAAACGACGACGAGAAGAAATGGGTGGAGAGAGATTTCCTCAACCTCAACACCACCTCTTCATCGAAACGAGAAATCGACCAAGAAGATGAGGAGTTAGAGAGAGAAAGTAAGGACAAAAGGCAAAAGCTTGAGACCCTCAATCTCTCGCTAGCTCCACCCGACGTCTCTCTCTCTCTAACCGCTTCGAATGCTCTCCACAACAACAACAAGCCCTCTCGGAGCGTCCAGTCCTTGACGTACAATTCGAACGATTACACAGCGGCGCCTTCTCTCTCTTACTCTTACTCTCACCCGTTTTCTCACAACCCTAGTTGCTCTCTGACCCGGAATTCGACCGAGAATTACGAGTATTCTGTTGGGAAAGACGACCCCATTTGGAACTGCGGAGAAGGGACTAACGGGTCTGTTCACAGCCGCTTCAAGCCTGTCGGAGATGGCGGTCATGTCGGCGTTCTCGGGCTTTATTCCTTGACGCAAGGTAATAACAAGAAGGATTCTGATAACAATACTACTAGCCACTCGTTTTTCCCTTCTGAATTACCTGCTAGGCCGATCAGGGTCGAGAATGGTAATAGTAATGTTGTTATCAGTAATAACGTTGTTGCCCAGTCCGGCGATTCGAGAGGAAAGGCGGGTTCGGAGAGTTTGAGGGGTTTAGATAGGCCTAGGAAGAAGGTGTCAAGACCTGAGAGAATCGTGAGAGATATTGTTTCGGAGTCTGTTCCTGTTATGGCTCAGACAATTCAGGAGCTTTCGGAGGAGACGATTGCGTTGACTAAGGAGTATTTGAGGAGTCTGATTAATGAGAAGAGAGATGACTTGGTGAGTCTCCAGACCCGGCTCGAAAGACGGTCGGATCTCACCAAGGAGAATCTGTCAAAGTGCCAGAAAGACCAGCTTGAAATCCTTGTTGCGGTGAAGATGGGGCTCGCGAGCTTCTTGTCGGTGAAGAACAGGCTCCCGAGTGACGAGCTTGTGGAGGTTTTCCTGTTTATGAGATGTAGGAATGTGAATTGCAAGAGCCTGTTGCCTGTTGACGATTGTGACTGCAAGATTTGCTCCGGGAATAAGGGGTTTTGCAGTTCATGTATGTGTCCTGTGTGCTTGAACTTCGACTGTGCGAGCAATACTTGTAGTTGGGTCGGGTGTGATGTGTGCTCGCATTGGTGCCACGCCTCTTGTGGGATTCAGAAGAATCTCATCAGGCCTGGTCCTAGCTTGAAGGGTCCCTCTGGGACTAGTGAGATGCAGTTTCATTGCATCGGTTGCAATCATGCCTCGGAGATGTTTGGTTTCGTTAAGGATGTGTTTCTCTGTTGTGCGAAGGATTGGGGTCTGGAAACTTTTATTAAGGAGCTCGACTGTGTTAGGAAGATCTTCAGGGGAAGTGATGATTTCAAAGGAAAGGAGTTGCACAAGAAGGCCGACGAGATCATTTCGAAGCTCGGAAGTAAACTGATGTCTCCTAAAGATGCTTGCAGTTTCTTAACTCAGTTCTTTAACTGTAAGTCTCAAACTTTCTCTGCCCTTTTCATTAGCCGTGCGTAGATGTCATTTTTCATACCGGCTGGGTTTCTGGTTGTCATGATTTGCAATCTGCTGAATAAATTGTGTTATTTTATCATCTTCATCAAAGCTGATTGACTAAGTTTGAGATTAAGGGCAGATACAACCGTATTGCTATTCATTATACAACAATAAATTCAATTATAATTCATATCATGTGGAGACTGGATGGAGGAAAATAGTTGAGTATCTTCTTAGAGAACATCATCTTCTTCCCTTTTGTTCTTGTCATTGTAATTTTCATTAGGCTTTTCAGTTTTTGAAAAACCATGTAAACTTGGGCTAGGTAACGCTGATATTCTGATAGAATATAAGCAGACCGGGACAGAAGAAAAAAAGATAGAAAAAACGAGACGCACACGCACTCACTCTAGAATTAGAGGTGCTTAATGTGTTGCTTTGTCGTGAGTTGGTCATGTTGGCTGGACGAAGCCGAAGTCACTTTTTTCCTGTTTGAGCTGAATGTAAGCAGTAGATTGCATCTATTTTCGGATCCGGATATATCTTGATTTTGTATTTTGAAGTAGTTGATGTGCTCAAATGTGCATGTTATCGCCTGGTAGTTTTGGTTGTCTGATAACATTTTTAACTATTTTATTTTACTAGATGCTTTTATGGTTGTTTCTTTGTATCAATCAACCTGTTCAAATCTGACGCTGGAGGTGTTTCTTGATGAAGACACAGATGGCTTGGCAGAATTTCCTTCATCTGGTTTATCCTCAAAAGAGTTGGTAACAACTCAAGCCAGTCTCAGGAAAGATGCAAACCCTGTTTCACAACCTGCGGCTCTACCGGCTAAGTATGCCGCTTACAATATCAGTCCTAGTTTACAGCGAGAAATGCTGCCAAGTGACCTCCGTCACAGCGACCTCAAGCCTTCGCTCTTGAGCTCAGAAGATGACTTCAGATTCGGTTCCTTATCGAAACCAGACGGGTTTGACAGCCTGGAGAGCATTGTGCGGATCAAGGAGGCGGAAGCCAGGATGTTCCAGTCCAAAGCAGATGAAGCTCGGAGAGAAGCGGAGGGATACCATCAAGTGATAAGAGCGACAATGGAGAAGTTGGAGGGAGAATATACCGAAAAGCTAACCAAACTCCGCTTGCAAGAGACCGAGGAAAGAAGAAGGAAGAAACTCGAAGAGCTGAAGGTGTTGGAGAATTCGCATTGTGATTATTACGAGATGAAGTTAAGAATGCAGTCTGAGATTACTGGCTTGTTGGAGAGAATGGAGGCCACAAAGCAGCAGTGGGTGTAATTTATTTATTTCATTTCATTTTCATTTTTTTTTCCCTTTTTTTAACTGATTTCTCTAACTGGTGTGGAGCTTGTTAATGTCATTGCGATTTTGGACTCAAAAAGTTGTTTTAGTTGTCACCAGTGATTTCCCTTTAATTTTCTTGGCAAACAGACCATAAAACAATGAAATCTTTTTGTGCAGTGAGTGATAACATTACAATATTCAAGTGTCTAGCAGTATGATTTTTTTTTTTTTTTTTTTAAACTCCATAACGATGGATCTATATACATCAAATACACAATCTGTTTCAAAGGACAAACTAAAGACTAAAGTTTCCATAAATTCTAAGGTTATTTTCATAAACAGCCCCTGAACTATACTCTCAGTCTTAAATTGGCCTCTGAGTTGAGTTTCAATTTTACGCGTCATATTAACTCGAACATTTGTGTTGTCATGAAAATGGTCACTCCATCAGTAAACAAACTGAACAGAAACAAAACACTTTTAAATCATATGAGCTTTAATTAATGTTAAAATTGTAATTAAAAATTTTGGATAAGGAAATTATACCTTCAAAATAACTATATGACGTTGTATATACATACATATATATATATATATATTTATTAAAATACAGTTTGTGCTAATTAAAATACATTTGCTTCCAAAATGTCTAATTGATGAGGTGTAATTTTCTTGCAAAAAATATTTAATTACAAATTTATGTATAATTGTTCAATTTCTATATAATTTGTTACAAAACAGTGATAGAGAGATTGTTGACGTAACAATAGAAAAGTTAAGAGGAGTGTGTTGTGTAAATCAAAAATCAGAAGCCAATATAAAATATCATATAAAATTCAGGTGTTATTTATAAAATCCGTCCTAAATTTTTTTATTTATTGAATATGGATGATCACTCGTTAGTGTTATGTCTCCACCATCATTGATGTTTCTTTTAACATGATTGATTAAATGGGCACAACACATGATAATAAAGAAAACACATTTATTTTTTATTTTTTTGGTTGGAATATTGTATGCGAAAACGAAATAACGGTCAAATTATTTCTTACAGATAAATTAGGTAACATGTTTCGTAGAATCTTTTGTATTACTCTTCTGATTTTGCTTAACAGGAAGGTCAACAGGTTTCTCGGAATTGCCAAGCTAGGGAAGTTGAAGGATAAGAAGACAGTCAAGGCGTATATCAATGAAAAAAATCTTCGGAGTGAGATTTTTCTAATCCGTCACCAATTCAGAAGTCCTCCCAACTAAACCCAACTAAATCCAAAAGTATCGAATTTCACGGATTTTATGGATTGGATCTCTAAATCGTGAAGGCCTTTTTTTCCAATATTCTCATACATTCATTTTAAAATTAGAAATTAAATATATTATAACATTATATTGTTCAACAAATTCCTTTTTTTTTTTTTTTTTAATCCATCATAACAAATTGCCTTCAGTATTAAATCTCAAAAGTGGTCCTATAGTAAAATACAAATAATATAAATACACGTAATTCAGATTCACAAATTTTGCAGAGTATGCTCAATTCACAAATCAATTAAAAGCTTTGGATTTTGGTATTTTCTCCATATATTACCAATCCAAAATTCCTTACAACTCCTAATCTACCAGTTTGGTTTCAATTAAGTAGATTGATTAAATATTTTTCTTTACTAAATATACCTACTAAACTTAACTTTCGGATCCGCTTAGCCTAGGCACGATGCCTTAGCTTTCAAAAAGTGTGATAATTTTCTGATAAAAAAAAGTAATTTTTTTTTAACTTAAAAATGAAGGAATTCTTTTTTTTTTTTTTGAATAAAAAAAATGAAGGAATTCGAACTCAACATCTTGTGAGACAATCAAATATAAAATTATCGTTAGACTATGTTTGCCATTACTTCTTTGTTTTAATCTTAGGACCAGCATCAAAATTATTCCCTGCGCAGAACAGGGGATATGCTTACCTTGTAAAACAGACTGCAATTTACCAAACTAGTCACACAAGCCAATGCATATCCGAAATTCGAAAGACAAACCAAACAATTCCTCCTTACAGCCATTAACGGTCAAAGGCACAAAATTAATTTTATTTGTTTATTTTTGGCCGGCCAGGCAGTTTTCTTAATTAATTCCAAATCCACACATTGTCCCCTTTCTTCTTGTAAGCCACGATGTTCAAGTACAAAAGATCTACCAATGTACGTATCTGAAGATGTTGCATTAGAAAATAAACACGAGAATAAGCGATAGGCATGGCACCGAGCGGTCGTAGCAACAAAATTTCAGCGACGCCTGTGACGATTTTAGCGCATTTGATAGCCATAATAGTGACAATCCTTGTGTCTGTTTGGCTCCTGCACTTCGAAGGAGGCCTCTCTTTCAAATCCTCGCACAATATAAAGATATTCAACGTACTTTGATCGATAAGTTGTTTTCAATTTTCCATTGATCTTGCACTTAAAGCTTTAACATAATTTTTCTATCGTTAACTTTTGTATCATGTCCGTGCAATGTTTGCAGTTACATCCTCTTCTGATGATAGTTGGGCTTGTACTTATTGGAGGAGAAGGTACACAATCAAAACGATCACTTTTACAAAGACCCAAAAAAAAAAAAAAAATCACTCATTGAACAAAGATTTTTAAATTTAGTAGTGGAATTGTCCTTCTAAAAAGGATATATATATATATATATATATAAATGTATGCGTGCCAAGAGATGAGTATTATAATTTTAAACAAGAGCAGCAATTATGTAAGTAACTAACAAAGAAGTTTACTAGCTAGTTATTAACTGCTGGACAAGTCCGGCTGCCAGACATGAGTGTATTCTTTTATATATATATATATATATATATGTAAGATATGACAAAATAAATATATAATGTGAAACAAGGAGCAGCAATAATGGCATACAAGACAGTGATTGGAACAAGCAGAGATCAGAAGAGGATGCACCTGATATTACATATACTAGCTCTGCTGCTTGGGGTTATAGGGACATGTGCAGTTTTTGAGTTTAAACATTCTGAATATGGCTCCAAAGACTTTGTTACCTTACATACCTGGCTGGGCATCATCACCATCTCTTCATATGGTTTGCAGGTATATTTGCACTTTTTTACTTTATTTTTATTTTATTTTTGTTTAAAAACCAAACATCTACACATCCAAATTAATTGAAAGCATCACAATATTTTTGTTTCTGAAAATGGAAAAAAAAAAATTAATATATATATATATATATAAGCAAAATACAAACATCAATTCACACCCTATATGTAGCAACTTCCTACTACAGGAAGCATGCACGATGTCGGTAAACAACGGATTTCCCCTGTGAACTTTGTATGAAACACTCAAACCGGCATCTTGGCCCTTTTGTTCTAAGCTCATGGACGAAAGCATAAGGGTAGGAGCCCGGGGGCCTGTGACCGGAGCTGGCAGAGACGACGCCAAGACTCCAATCAAAAAACTCGTTTATCTTATTCTCTCATATTTCTCTCTAAGGGCAGCTCCAAAACCTTTCCAACATGGTTTTTTAAGTTTCAGAATTGAATCAACAATTATATTATCGTAATTACAAAGTGGTTCACATAGATTTATCTAAAATTAATAATTAATTAATGGATCCGAAAATCCAAGGCATATTGCATTTACAGTGCCCTGCACCTAGTCCTTTCAAGGACTGTTAGGGCATGTGCCGTCTCCATTCCATATCATGAATAATGCTCCAATGTGTCATGCCACCAGTGCACAAGTATGATAACTGTGCAATTTGGAGTTTCAACTTTTGGTACATCAAAAGATAAAAATCATGGAAACTGAGTCATTTATCCACTCAGGATTAAAAATGGATACATTTTGATGATGTATAACATTTAAACGACAAATAATGGTGCACTACCATATATTTCCTTTAAACAAATGCCAATCTTTGTTGATTGATTTTCTGATAAGACTATTTTATTGATTTGATTTTTCTAATAAGACATTGTCGTCGCAACTCTAGTCAGTACCCTGCTCACACGAGCGGAGAGGAACTTGGAGACTTGTCATGGAAGGATCAAGCATGGGACGACTAACCCCGATTTATGGGTGCGCGCCATGATGCAATAAGCTCATCGTAACGCCACTCACACAAGGGTGAGCTCCTTGTAGCGCTGCCTCGTGGTCCTATGCTATCCACGTTTGGTTTGCCACCGTGGGAGAGAAAGAGATTGAAAAATCATTCGACAATTTTAGGATAGAGAACCAAAATAGTCTGGTCTATTGCAAGTCTATCGAACAAAGAGTCCCACACTGCCAAGTAAACTATACAAGTGTTACACTTTCCATTTAACGGGCACCATAAAATTAATTAGTCAACTATTAGTTCTAGATTTTTTCCATTGAATCTACTATTAATCAAAATGAAATTTGAGTAATTAGATTCGGTTTGCATCAACTTATATCAAAATGCTCATGATTTTTGTCATATGTTATTTACTAGCAAAAATACGTATACGAAAAAAAAAAAAGGCAGAAAATTCAAATTTAATCAAGTTCGAAATTTAATCATGTCATTAGAATTTCTGTCTTCAATTCTTTAGACCGGACACAAATTAACCAGAAGTTGAATTTTTGGGTTTTGTTAATTCAGTTTGCATATGGTCTCTTTGCAATGTTCTTCCCGAATGCGTCAAAGCGAAGAGGATCAAAGCTCTTTCCGGGGCACGTATTTGTTGGCATGACTATCTTTCTGTTAGCGATATGCACCGCCGGGACAGGACTTGTTAAGAATTCCATGACCTTGGAATGGAGTTGGGGCACAGAACGACTCATAGTGAACTTCATTGGATTGTTGATCTTTCTATTTTGGGTGTGTGTTAGTCTTAGTAGAATCCTCCAACGAGATTCCTTAATGTTATCAGTCATGGATGATATTGGGTCAGCCATAGACGTTGGGTCAGTCATAGCTGATCTTGGGTCTAATGGAATAGCATTAGAACTACAAAACTAACAAGAATGAAATTAATTATTTTTCTATTTCCGACATTAAAGTTGTAATTTTAATGTTTGGTTCATTATAATTAAAATTAAATTGAATATTAATTATTTTGAAAAAAAAAAAAAAAAAGAAGAAGGGGGCTTAGATTTCTCTGAACTTGGTTAGGCCTCCCGCCCAACGGCCGAAGAGATTTGCAGCCGCTAAGATCATCTTCAGCTATTTACTGTAAAAGTGCTGTTTACTATATAATTTCTATTAATGTCAATGTTGTATTCAATAAAAATGTAATAATGACAGATTAAATATCTTGTTGTATTTTACACTTTAGCACAATGATTTTTATTATTAAGACAAAATCTCTCTAATAATCTCTTCAACTTAGATGGTATTAAAATTCTGGTAGTTTAAAAGATTTAGAGTCCTTACACTAATCAACTGCAGCGGTTTTACTGAAAGAGCTTTTTGTGTGTTCGATACTTTGTGTGCCGCGTTGCCTGTGTTTAAAGTCGGTATTCTACTCCTTGAACACACTATTCTAATTTATTAAGTGCCTCTACTATAGGTCTGCATTTAAATTTAATCCAACTAAAATAATTGAATATTCATTATGTAAAGATAGAGTTTTTGTCTTATGTAAAGGTAGAGTTTTTGTCACAAGTTTTACCGAATATAATAACATATTAAATACGTTCATTTCGTACTTTTCATGGTAAATATACTATTGATATTTACATTATTGATAGGTAGTCGTGATCTCCCCGATGTCCCCCTCAATGTGGCCTGAGTGCTACGATGATTTCAGCCCTAATTCTAGGTTCCACAATCTCAAGCCACCCGTTATGATTATCCGATATTGAGTTAAGAATCAGGAACATTAAAGATTATTTTCACATTCAAATTTAAGCATGAAAAATAATAGTAATTTAAATAGTTACTAAAGTTTATCTTTTAAAAGACTATAAATACAATGATAAATGACATTCAGAAACCCTAAATCAGAATTTATAGTTACACCACTTGTAAGTCTGAAAAGATAGTGAAACCCCAAGCACTAGAGATGATGTATCTCATTCATCGATGGTGAACCGATCTATAAAACTTTATGTTCTCTATTTTCTGCATTATTTAATTTTTATTTTTACCTTCTACAGAATCATAGTTGGCCACAAACTCCACTTAAAAATAAATGAAATTTTGTTACGAAAAGGAGTACTTTGTCTCAGTTAAGGTTTTGAATACTAGTTATAACCTCGTCGAGGGAGGATTGTGCTGAGGACAACAGTCACGCCAAAGAGAAATATCAACAAGCCAGTGAAGTTCACTATGAGTCCTTCTCGGCT
>JAFMPE010162041.1:0-19419 GCA_024759925.1 Ficus religiosa
TAGATATTAATATGAATGTTCAATCATGGTACGAGAAACATTCATTTTCATCGCTAATAATAATAATATATGGAGGCGTGATCTTGATATTTTTATCTAATATTAGGTTGAAAAAAAAAAGTCATCATATTTAAGATTATAAAAAAGAATCCAACATTTAAATATTTGACCATATATCCATCATCATGATAATTTTCTACCTTTGATCAACACACTCGATAATATATTAATATATATTTGTAACTACATTAAAGGGGTATATATATATATATAGACACACACACAGACAAAAGGACCAAAATCAACACTGGAATAGTTGTTTTAAACCATTAATGGAGTTATTAAAGCAGTGCACCCACCACCAAAAAGAAAAAAAGTGAAAAAAAAGGTAGTTTTGTGATGGCAACAAGAAAGTGACAGGAAGACAAGTCTAAAAACGTAAAACAATGGGCCAATTTATGTTGTTTTGGATGTAAACCAAGGGCGTGGCTGAGCTCTTTTCGAGGCTTTACTTCCCCCATACACTTCAACAAGATGGTACACAGAATTGACACTTTTTGCTTTTATTTTTATTAAACACTTTCCTTATTTGACTAGGAATCCAAAAAAAAAAAAAAGAATGCTATACAAATTGTTTTTTACTTTTCTCCTTTTCACAAAATGACTACAAAACTTGGTTGGTTAATTTGACTAAAAAAAGATTATACAGAAAAGAAAGTTACGTACACGAGAAAGGGGGAAAAAAAAAATGTCTACCGCTCATCGCTACGTTTGTCAAGAAAAGTTAACAAGAAACCACTCACAATGCGCCGTGCTATAGGGTTAGGAATGCAACGACACAAACGTCCATCTACATATGCTACAATGCCTGACAACACAAACCTGCCAATTCCCCATCTCCATATGAACCTAACCTTCTGTTCCTCTTCCGGGCAATTTTCTACTCTCGGAGTAATCACTTTTTGATCGTCGCCGTCCAAATCTTTCTTCCACTTGATGCCGACGATGAACTTGTTAGCTTGCTTCCTAAGCATGCGGATTGCAAAACTCACGAATAGGTGCTCACATAATGTCAGCAACGTTGGTCCTAGTTTCCACTCCTGTTGAGAAGTTACTCTTTGCTCAAGTTACTTGATAAAAGTAATTTGGGGTAAACTTGTTTGAGGACAGTCATAAGACATTAGATCAGCTTATGGAGTTTCTAAGAACGAAAATACTATATCAACTCATGCCTACTCAAAACCTATTCTTTAACCGACACTTATTTGTAGGTCCCAGTTTTTCTTATGAAAAGTTCGAAAAGATGTGCTTTTAGCCTATTATAATTTGACACATCACATAGAAGTGCTCTTAAATCGGTTGGGATATTGACTAAATTTTCATCGGTTGCAGAAAAATTTGAGCGAGTTTGCCAACTTGTGCCTATATAGACAATTTGCGAGTATTTGATATCAAGACGCAAAATATTCTGTTCCAGACATAACAAAGAAACACAAAACTCTGGTTCAAATTAGAAGAAATGAAAAAACTTACACTTTCTCCTCGAAGATGACGCAAGGGGTGAGTAGTTCTGGAAGGATCACCCTTTAGTAATGCCTTGCTCACGAGGAAGCCCTTAACATGATCCACGATCTCCTCTATAAGAGTATTGTTTGGGGGTAGATTTTTGAGGTATACCTGAAAAGAGACATAATTAGTATGAACCAAGCATAATTACACATAAAAATTAGCATTTCCATTGGAAATATTCACTGTAGGCATCCAAGTAGTAGGCTAAAATAAACTCAACTTCTTAAGTAAGAAAGAGGACAGGGACATTAAAACGAAATGAAATCCAGATTTTATATGATAGTCTGATAGACCTTTACATGTAGCAAGAAGGCCAATGTGTCCTTCTTACAAATTTTGTTGGTGTCATCTAATTCCGAAGAAGAAATAAGTAACTTGTATTAGCAGAACTTTGTATTTATTTTTTTGGTTTACCTGATTGTCTATGACTCGGACCCGAAGATATTCTTGTCTGTACAGAGTATCCAACATAGCTTGCAGATATCCTTCAATGTATAACTGCAAGGTTCCAAAAAAAATTTGTTTAATGGTCTATTTGCCAGCATAATCTAGCTTTTGAGCACAGGCTTAGCTCAATTTTAGCAATTAAGACCAGAAAACGTATTACAGCAAGCCAGTGAAAACTCATTTGAAAAGATTTCGACATACATAGACCACCATGGAAGAGAGATTTTTGACAGTGGGTATCACCATGTTAGTGAAATATAAGGCGGCAAAAGCAATAGAAACAATGCTACATGGAATTCTTACTTCCTAGAAAGTTGAATCATATAGCTTAGATATTACCTCATCAACCCCAGGACTTCGGTCTAGTTTAATCTTTCTATCTGGACCACCTTCCATCAAAGCACTCCCCAGCAATGAAGGCTCCATAGCCAATTTCAATATTCCTTGATGAAACCCAATCACCTAGAAAAAATCATGAACACCGAAATATGAGTGTCAAAAGACTTAAAAGCTTGACAAATACCAATTTCAGATGAACCAAAGTTTATAATCTAAATGCATGATGTATAAAGGACTAATCGTACCATTCCATTAAAACCACTTGCTTCTGCTCCCTTCAGAACAGAGTCTGATATTTCGGAGATAGCAGTGAAAAGCACATTAGACCCAGCCGTCCGCAACTGCAAAGGCAGCATAAATAGTTGGTGACAGTGGTGGCAGGCCATTGTATTCATTATTTTTTTCATAAATTAACTTACAGATTTTCCCAGATCACCGAAGTATCGTTTTGTTCCTGAGAATCCTTTACCACCAATACATTTGCTGATTAATTTGAAAGTACCTGACCAAGAGGGGAAAGAACTGTAATTTCGGAGATAAACTACACGGAAAAATGAAATAGAAAAAGGAAAGAAAAAGTTGTAGATGTAATCATATTTACGTGAAACAAAGGAGCTTAAAAAGGAACAAAGATAACTAGAGAATGAAAGAGCAGAAAATATACCTAAAGTGAGACCCGGAAGATTAATCAACCCACGGGAGGGATCAAAGAAGGCATCAAGAGAGGAGGAAGCCAAGTCATCAAACATGGATGCAAAATCCGGTGGCAGCAATGGGCTTCCCTTTGCAATATAGATGGCCCTCATGGCATACCTAGAGGGTGTCATGTTATGTTCAGAATTTCTTAAACACTAAAAAAAAAAAAAAAAAAAAAAAAAAAAAAAAAAAAAAAAAACAAACACAAAAAACCAAGGAAAAATACATGATATGTTTTACCATGAATAATGTTTTGCACATCTGAGACACAGTTCCCGCATCGTTATTAAAGCATGAGTAACCAAGACACCGTTCAGCTCAACCACCATATTTTTAATTGGAGGCACCTAAAGAAGTATAACGAGATGGGAAAATGAAAAAAGCAAATGAATTTATTTATTTATTTTTTTTTTGAGATAAAAGAGAAGGAAAGCTGTTCAATTGCTCGAATGCAAGAAAAATTTAGTCTTCAACAAATCGCCGCCATACCTTTATGACACTGTGCAGCAAAGACCTCAGTGTCTCCTGGGCCGAGCTATAACTTGAATATGATTCCCCAGGAAGAAAGTTTGCAATAATCTATAAAAAAATTAAACGCACCGTATTGTTACAAGCAAGCATTACAACCAATCAAGAACCTAATAATAAAATGCACAGAAATGGATGGATTAAAGGCACCAGACCTTTATGGGCTGGATCTCAAAATGATCAAAGTAATACTGCCGACTCTTAGCATCGCTAAGAGATGTTCTCCAGAAAGGAACAAGTTTCATCAACGTTTCCTCGTCAAGATTCAAATCAATTGGCTGGAAAAAAAAAAAAAAAAAAAAAAGAATGCTTCAGCCTTCAGCCAATGTATGGTTAAACAACACACTTCAAATTAAAGAAACATCATTAATCACGGTTCAGAGCCATACAAGCAAACAGAACAGAATAAATTAACAAAGAAACAACATACACGAAGGAAGGAATACTACATTTAATCTGCCTGATTTTACCTGCAGAGCAACAGACGAGTACTGAACTTGAGTAACATCAGAACTGTTTGACAGCAGAACGCAGACAATTCTGAGTACGCAATCATTTGATTCTGTATTGTCTACTTCATGTCTACGAAGCATGGCGGCAAAAGGAGCTCCAACCCACTTCGGCTCCAAAGTCAGTGACTGTACACATATATCTAGGCATTAGTATGATTAGTAAAACGAAAAAATAGTATGACCTTCAGCCCTAGTTCTGGCCTCATAGAAGGATAAACGGTGTCTCAAATCCTTGGTCAAACCCAGGGATGGGAGGGGTTTAAGAAAAAGGTTAAGACAGAAAGGGAGATCCCCTGTTGCCAGCTACTGGGACCCACAAACTGAAGAAACAATATTGTTTGAATAATTAGAAAACCTTCAGACAAGAGGATATAGAAAAAAGACAATACAGGCCGTTCTAGGTAAAGCAAGATGCCACTTGGGGCTAGCTCAAGTGGTTGGGTGCGTGAGTGTGTAAACCAGGGTTCGAATCCTCAAGCAAGGCAGAGAAGGGTCAGCACCTGTAAATTGATCATGTAGTAATTTTGCTGATCCGTAAACAACGTATCCAGACAAAAATTCCCAAATCTTGCAGCAATAATTGGCACATAAAGAGACGCCTCCCCCTCGTTTCCACCCTTCAAAAATTATGATATCAAATAGTTCATTTCGGTTGAATAAAATTATCAGTTCAAATGAAACTACTCTAGTTGTCTGAAATCTAGAAATCTATACATGTTATACTGAAATGCAAGCTCCTGGATGGTTTTATAATCGATACATTCAAGTAATTAAGGAATAAAGAGAATGGAGGAAAGTATTGTTAGGGGCCTAAAATGTAAGAGTAGGACAAACCATAACCGCCATTAAAAAAGAAAAAAGAAAAGAAAAGAAACCATTACTGGCAATTTAGTAGACCAAGTATTTCACATGGTGGAGACTAACCTGCTTTCCCTGTTCAAGCAGCTGGATTGAAAGTTGAGGAACCCTCATTTCAATTCTCTCACATGATTGATGCAAAGTCTCTCTCTTATGGCTTTTAGAAATCTCACAAAACCGCAGAACCCTGGTAGGCCCATCCGCATAGACTTCATACCCTACTCTTACCATCTCCATGCTATTAAGTTCAACATTTGGCTTCTGCATTTGTGATTTTTCTGACAGAAAATGATAAGCTAACCCCCCATGTTGCCCAAACTTGTAAAAAGGCTTCCATCCACGCACCTTATCCAAGTTAATCTCACGAAGAGAATGACTATCTAAAAGGAAAATCAAAATAGCCAGTAAATTAATTCGTGTGAAACAATAATCTTGAACTTAGGATCTACAAATCTGATAAGAAGTAAAGGATGATGTTATACTGATAAAATTTCTGCCAACATAGAACATCCAAATGAAAATAATAACACCACCTCAGTTACAATGCATTAAAGACAGCGAGAGAGAGAGATTTTGCAATCTTCATTAGACCACTAAATTTACCGAAGCAACATATCAAACCCCCAAAACACATAGACATAGAGGAGCAAAAACTGGATAAAGCATGATGAGATGATCCTGTAACTGATGCAAATAAAACTATTATTATTTTATTTGTTTGTGTGTATGTATGTTTTTCATAATTTAGTGCATATTAAATCTGATGGCACGTGCATTAAACAAAGCCATATCAATAGAAATCTGATAGTGCTAATAAAGGGCTAAGAAAGCAAGAATTCAGAAAAATCATCCTGATTCTTAGCCGCTCAAAATGAAAAGTAGGTGACAAAATATAGAACAATATTCAAAGTATTGTAAGTAGTGTCAAACATGCTGTCAAAATAAGTCAAGGTCCGAGAAAGTAGCACAAATGAATAAAGCGAGGCAACACCAACATGTAGGGGAATGTCAAAACAATGATAAACCACCTTAAGTTCCTTAAACAAAACTTTACTTGGAAAGCAGAAAAGAGACAAAGTTCATGTTATACTGATATTATACCTGCTATAACCAAAGAGTAAAGAGGCATTCTTAACAAACCTTTTTTTTCAGTTTAATTATTTATTTATTTATGTGAATAAGTCACTTTCGCACTAGATCTCTACTCTTTATTATAAATGTAAATTACTGAGCAGCAATTCATCTATACTAAAGAATATTACCATTGATTCGAACAACCAATTTATGTAGAAGCGTCAAATCATCCCATACATAATCAGCACTACTTTCAGATCCAAGAATCTCTGGCTCCTCTGGTGAATCCTGAAAGACTCTCAAAAGAAAGTTGAAAAAGAGATAGACACGTTACTGTGAGTCAGATCAATAATATCAGTAATTAGTGAAAACCAAAATGCAAAACTATAGAACCTTTTGGTAATAGGTTATAGATACATCGTGCAAGCAGTTCTCAATCCGATATGGAAGATTGATATCCGGAGGTCTATGGTAGTGCAAAACAAGTGTAGAACCTTCTTCTACAATGTGGACAACAGCAAATATCTCTGGTGATGTCACTTGGGCTGATTGTTGCTTTCTGAATTTGATGAAAAAGCGTCCTAAAGAAGCAATGCAAACTGGCCCTGACCAACTTAATTCAGGCTCATCTGGCCGAAATTGGATATGAGCTAGTGCATCATCATTAGCTTTTCCATGTTTTCTTATAAAAGTCTCAAACAAATTGAATTCTCTTCGCTTGTTCATCGCATTCCACAGCTGTAGTGTTGTTCTCTGTTTACTGTTGACAGTAACAATGCCCACTGTGTCATCCTTTTTTAAACAGAAAGGCAGAAAGGAGGTCAGAACATACCCAGAAAGAGAGAGAAAGAGAGAAAGAGATAAAACATTGCAACAAACCACCTGTAGATAACATTGACGAACACTAATAGTTCCCTCTGATTCATTAACTATGACATATCGTGGAACCATAGTAACTAATTGTGACGGCACAACTACTGTACTCGATGGTGGGCCCATAGAAACCCCAAGCTTTGTAATATATTTCACTCCATTGCTTCCTTCTTTGTCCAAGCTTATCTCTGTAAGGCCTGACAAGGCATCCAAGTCGAGCAATGCCTCCGATGCATTATCTTCCAACTGTTTGAGGCGTACCTTGTTGCACCTGGAAACATAAAGCGCGTAAGATGCCTTAGGATATGATATAATAGTCACACATCTAAATTATTCAAATTTAAGAAACACAAAATAATGAAGTTCGACTAATAATTACGGCCACTGCAAGCGCTATAAATCATGAAACCCTTAAGGGAAACATAGAAAGAAGGACTTCAAAAATTATTATAGCTATTGCCAATCCTTTATTATCATACTTCAAGAACCAAGATCTGGTTGACTTTGGAGGCAGAAGTAATCCCAACTCTGGAGGAATGCCATAACCCAACTCCTCCGCTTCATGCCTGCATAAACAATCGGTGCCAAGTGTAGAAAGGATGAGCATAAAGCAATGGACTAAAACGTTTGATATTTAATGGCCTTTTTCTTTAAAAGAAGGCATATTCTCAGATGTAGTGATTACCTAGTTAGAGGCTTCTTATTTGGAGCAAAGAAATAAAGGGAAAAATCTGTATCGTTTTTTAAAGCATAGGACGTGAAAACAGTAGCCTACAAATAGAAATGCAGGTTAGATCTGGTGCAATGTTAAACTACCATATAATTAACGAAGTTGGAATAGTGAGCATTCATCTTAGAAAACCAAAATGTTGCATTAAGCCATAATATCTGGAAATCCATGATATTATTAATATTCTTGTTATTTTTAATGTTTCAATCAAAGATCTCATGCAACTAGTGGGCATAGCAATAATACCTCCAATATGCCTTTCTGCCCACGAGACAATCTCAAGGAAGCAAAATAATTTCCGTTACCAAACTCCAGATCGATGTTGAGGTGGTGGACTTCACTTTTCTGCTTTTGTAACTTCTTCAACCAATCACTGCTATTCACTGGTTTGCAGCTCGATTTATATGGAGTCAGTGTAACAGTAAAGTAGATAACAGAAGGACTGACATAAAATTCTGCAGATGAACCACATGATATCGTTGCCTGATTACCAGTGTTGTCATGTGAATCTGCACCAACGTAAAATAACAAGTGTCCAAAAGATTATTGAAGAAGTTATCTTATCTTATCTTATCTAAGAACATTTTATGCACTTACCCATCTCGCTTAGAGTTACAAATATCTCCGACTGTAATAAATTGAACACCTTCACGGTCGGCAAAAGAAATATTTCCTTTTGTTCTAGTAACGTTACTGGCGAAAAGCTATTCTCAAGCCCCTCTTTGGAGTTATTAGGTTGGACAACAGGCACATCTCTTCCAATGCTCTGTATCAGAAAATGGATATCATCAATATGAGCACCTTCAGATTTGAGGCTACATTGGACGGTGCTGAAGGAGCATTTCACTGGTTCATTAAGCAAACTTCGAACTTTGTGGCCTAGTTTATCAAATATTCCAGAGAGACGAACTGCCTTGCCACCTTTAATATCATGGGACCATTCCACTGAAAGTGCATTCTTAGAATTTATCAAGCCTTCTGAAGAGTCGGGTCTAAATGAAAATAAGAAGTTACCTGCATATCAGTTACAACCCATGTCACTTTTATCAGTGTATTGTTGAGTGAAAAGCAAACCATCAAACAAGAGAAACAAGACAAAATGAAGGTGAAAATTGGACGATTAATTTTTCAATAAAAGTGAATGTTGATGAAAAAAAGTCAGAGAGGGCATCGTTAATAAATTTATGAGCCACTCAGACATTCATGGCACATACATTCAGCTCCAGACCAGCATCAGTATATACACCTATAAATGCTTCTAATGTTAAAAAAAAAAAACAAAACAAAACAAAACACCCCTGGAGTGCTAAATTGATTAATACCGTCAAGGACATATCTAAACACTTTATTTTTTCACACCTGAACTTGGGTGATGATATTTATAATTATGTTCCCTAAAATATATAGATGAACCTCGAAAGGTTTCGTCTAATCAAAGAAAAATGCTTACCAAGACTTAAAGATGTCAATGCCTTCTTCACTCCTCCAGACAAATGCAACGCTTCAAACATTGCCGTTGAATCATCAATTGTATCCCGTGGTTTTAGCATCACCGTAGCAAACTCATCTTCCTTCTGATGAGGTCGTCGAAATCGTAGTTCCATAGAGAATTTAGTTTCATTGTGGATTCTAATCAGAGGAGAAACGATAATTGATAACCCATCCTACAAGATACAGATAAATAAGTAAATGAAGATAAAAGAAACCATGAAAATGGCAATATCTCCACGAACTCTGAAATTTAAATAGATACCTCAGAATCTCTTGAAACGTCAACCACAACAAATGGCCCAGGATAAGTTCTTGAATCTGTTCAGGGATGAAAGATGGACGCCCATATTCCAAGTATAAGACCATCAAACGAATTCTAAAATCGTGCTATCATTTTAAAGACTAGCATAAAAACTAGCCATTTTATATGAGGTAGAAGGATCAAATCAAATGGAGGAGAAAAAATAATCTGAAATAATCTTAATTTGTCTAGGATTTTTAATATGCAGGCATTTTCCATGTCTCTGTGGCTGGCTGTATCGATTGCATAAAAGTTAATAAAAAATTTATAAAAAAAAAAAGGCAGCTTTTTCCACTTTATAGGGGAAACTTTAAAATATACCTTGAGATGACATTATACGGGTTCTCCAAGCAAGTTTTTGAGCTTGAAAAAGAGAGAGATGAATTGAAGAAGTCGTAAGAGATCCAGGAACAGCAAGTTGAAATGAAACAGATTCATTTTCTGGGGTTTGATTTGCCAAGTCTGAGTACCTTTCAAGTATGCAACAACAAAGATCAATCAATTAATAAATCAACCAAGTGCCTACTTTATTTGATACTTTGCACACGAAAAGAAAGTGTTTTAGAAGCTAAAAAAGGGCATCATGAGCAATTTCAATTTGTTCACACCACAATATTGAACATGTTACCTAAAATACATGGAAGTTGACTGCTTTGTTGCTATTTTCATCCTGTGCTTATTGAAGAAGTGACAAAGAAGGTTTACACCTGTTTGGTTCTCCACCTGCCATTATAGAAATTCATGTAACAGTGTAAGATTTTCTTCTTTTCTTCTTTTTCAAAACAAAAATAGTTTTGGCATTATTTTAGGAAATTTCTCTGAATTCTTTATAGCAAGAAATGAAAGCAATGTAATACGAAAAAGTTCGTGTGTCAAATTATCTGAATGTTGATATTGGATAAAAACCAAACATATCAATATCCATATTCCATTGATCACCACAGCAGTGAACCATGATCAGCAGGTCATTCACAGATTTAATGAAAAGATCAAATCTACCCGAACTCCTTGATATAACATGGAAGACAAATAGAAGACCACATCTGGTGCCCATGAAATCTGCTCATCATACTCCTTAAAATTCAAATTTTCATCATCTACTTTCTTCCTTTTATACGCAATAAACCATCAAACCCTTTAAATTTATTTTCCCTTTATTTCAGACAATATATTATAAAAATGAGGAGAAAAAGGCTCCAAGAACGTTTATTATCATAAAGTGAACTTGAAGTCCACTGTGACAAAGTCAAAATAGACAAGACCTACTATCAGCAGGAAACTAGCACAAGAAGATGGAAAGAATGCACGCACAAATCCATATGTATGATATTTTATTTTTACATCCTCACATATAAACAAGCGGATTTTGTGTTTCATAAGAATCAATGATAGAGTAGCAAACCTTGCAACAGTTGGCCAGAATCCTGGAGCTCTTCAACGAATATGGACCGGCTAAATTTAACTTCCCAATCACAAAAAGGAGTATGTTCAACGACAGCTCAGAAAGGGACACGTTCAACTGTCAAAATACCACATAAATATCGTTCAAAAAAAAAAAATGGCACAGGTGGTAAACAGTCCTTAATGACCATCTGGTTTGGGAAACCATGGTCCTTACCTCTTTTGTTCTGCAATGGATATGAACAGGAACTCCATGCAAATTAGCTTCTGAACCCTGGATATGGAAGCTAGACCGGTAGAAAAGGAAGATTTCAACTGGGTGGAGAAGTTCTCTCCTGAAAATTTAACAGGGAAAATTTATTAAAAATTGGTCAAATGGAAAATAGATTTCAAATGAAACAAAAAAGCTACTCAAATAGAAGTGGTAGTGTAATTATATGCACTGTAAATACTCACCAAGAGTTTCTTTGGGAGTCAAAGTGTTCTATTGCTGCCCTTGATGTGCTTATAACCCTGGTCTTGGCAGAGAGAACTTGTACGATAAGTTGTGCATTATCGAGGGAAGCGCGGAGGAGAGGGAACATGTCACTTGTATCAGAGAATTCATGGACAATGGTCAAAGAAATTTTGTCAAAAATAATATCAATGCAGGGGAGCTTTCCGCGTTGTCCAGAAGTTCTCCCTTCAAACATCGATGTGTTATTTTGCTCACTAGTTATAGAATCCTCCAAAGGACAATTATCTGGATTTCCAATGTCACGAGCTACAAAAAGGTCATCGAACACTTTGAACTTAAACGGATTTCCAGGCTTCCTGACAAACTCTGGAACCCCATCAACAAAGGCAACAGCACAGTCATTCTTCTTGTTCACAACGTAAAAGTTCTTCTTAACCAACTGATTATAAGGTTCCCAGTCAATATCACTGTCATAACTCTCAGGCTCACAAGAGAATATTCTCCAACTTGCCCACCCTCCATCATCAGTGCTGGAGATCTCAACAAAACCTGACCCTGGACGATAGTTCAATCGGAATGGTTCTCCGAGATCATTCTTTGCGTGCAGTGATATCAAGGAGAACCACAGAGTTGATGACTTCCATCGCCTCTGGTGGTACTTGACCTATGCAAAAGAACATAACTACATTCATACGGGCATAACCTTCAATTAATCACAACACATG
This sequence comes from Ficus religiosa, assembly GCA_024759925.1. NCBI lineage: Eukaryota > Viridiplantae > Streptophyta > Magnoliopsida > Rosales > Moraceae > Ficus > Ficus religiosa. Next base: position 12,002 of record JAFMPE010162041.1, read on the forward strand.
CATTGTGAATAACTAAACCTTCACGATGTATATTAGGAATGTGAATAAATGTTAATCCATACCCTGAAAAGAGCTCTTTCTCCCACCAGAGAATAATGTATCGTACCACCTAAGCTGTACTTATTTTCTTCACTATCAACTGCAAAGTACATGTGTTGGTGGACATCTTGAATCGCAACAATCGATCCTACACAGATCAGAGTAATCGTTAGCTTAGGTTCCCAGAATTTGAAAATTAGAAATCTAGAAAAGAAGCATACCGTCAAGAACCATTGGTTGCACACTTCTGTCAAATACCTCCTGGTTGTTGGGCCTTTGCTTTTTGTTCAAGTCACTGGTAGTAGTCTTGCTCAGTACTCCAGAGCAGGATGAAATGATAGATAATACCATCTGAGGCATGAACACATGTTAGATCAACGACACGTACCATGAAGTTGTAAGCCAGAATCAAGGTTATGGACATGCTTTAATGATACTAAAGCATCAGCAGTTTGAACAAATCGCGTTTCTTCATTTTCATTTAAAAAGCTCACCTCCATTTCAAAGAGAGAGATTATGATATCGAAGCCTGATACGGAACCCTGGCCGACCCAAGCCTGGCCATTCACATGCTTTTGAACTGATAAGACAGCACCTAAATGTTTCAAGATATGTTTCTGATAACTTGTATTGAAGACCTCAGGTACCCGATTCGTAGCAGAAAACCCTTCTGGTGACTCAGAATCCCTGGAGCAACTTGGATCATTAAGCGGATGAGTCATATCCCTATGCTGAAGTTCTGAAACACTATCTCCAGATTCGAAGTGACCTGACATACTATTCGATGTAACAGAATAAAAATGAGGAATTTGGAATTCCTTTCCACTGCTTTGTTGAAGGACTCGAGAAAGGATTGACAAGCGTTTGAGGTCAAAGATAAATTTTCTTGTCGTGTTTTCCAATTCAAAGTTCAGATGGACATCAAACTCGAGCACAAGTTCCTGAACACCACCTGCAAAAATAGCCTAATCAATTGAATACATGGAGACCCGGTGCTGTGCATGCCTATCAACAATATAGACCGGGAAATACTTATATACCTTTTCCATCTTCAATCACAAGAACAGTGGCTAGTTGAGAAACATTTATTGTTAGAGCTTGCACATGTTTTCCTCTTATCTGTGAATGTGTGTGAAGACTCTCATGGACATATTCCTCAACATGATGATCATCCAATCTAGTCGTATCCACATTGTGTTCAGCTGTTTCAATGACCTTGTGAAACGGTTGTACACCAGATAAAATATTTGAGATAGAATGAAGATACAAAGCAAAACTGCAGATGAACGGTTCCAAAGCTTTTGTGTCCAGGAAAAGAAGACCACCCTACACAGTAGCAATGTATGTCACACCCTGAGGAAAATATGGATGAAAAACATAACACGCAAGGCCCTTTTGTCCACATAAACAACAATGAAGTAGATGAAAAGTTATCCAGTGGCCGATGTATAAGAATCAAATTTAAGAAAGTGCATGAACATATCTGATAAAGTCAATACATTCTTTTTTTGGCTAATTACATTTAAAGTTTGATCTGACCCACGAAAGTATCACCTTAATCCCCCACGTGATCTTCTCAAATACACCACCAACAGAAAGTGATGACAGAAGTTTATTCGATTCATGTGCTCCAATCAAAGCATTTTTCAGTGAGCAGCTTCCAATGTAAACCATACCCAATACAATATTTACAAATAGCCAATTACTTGGGTCTTGGTCTACTGCCGGAACATTTGAAGCAGATGACAACTTCAGCACACGATCACAACTTTGATTGCTTGACCTTTCTGAACCCATATTGTATGAGAAACTATCCATATTTGATGAACTATTTGCAGAAGTAGGGCCATCGAATTCGTTGTGCACACTCCCAGATGATGAGGCATTTTGAGAGGGAAACAATGACACGGCAAGTATAAAATTTGAAAAAGAGATTTCATATAAACAATTATGAGATCGCAACAGGAATTCCATAAGAACAGAGTGATCGGTACTATTTCCATTCTGATTCCGGGATCCAATTACAACAGAGTGAATTTCTGAAAAATCGGTAACAATTTCCAGTCTTTCTTCTTCACAAGATATATCAACATTTGTTTGCTGAATGGAGATCAAAATTCCGCAATCGGGCAAATCAAGCTCAGCCAAAGTTTTTCTACTTGTAGCATCAGAAATTTTATTAGAACTCTCCACATCATTGTTTATCCTTGACTTCTGAAGACTTACGTCCACCGACTTAATCTTCAGGATACCGCTCATCAAAAAAATAGTGCTGCTACAAATTGAGAGCTCTTCTTCCCCAATTGCCTCCTCATTCTCATTTTCAACATTGGTAAATTTCTGCCCTATATTTTCTGAAGGTACAGAACTGATCAAACTAGAGCTGCTGAACAACTCTGACACTGCAGAAGATAATTTTACAACTACCTGCCACAGAGACTATTCTTACGTCAAATGAGATGGAATAAAACTTATGTAGATGTAAAGTTCAAAGCTTTCCATGTACAATTATAAACAACAAAGAACACATTAATTTCAGAAACTACTACATATCATCCAACCATACATGCTTCTGAAAAGAAAAATAACAAAAATATTATTACAGCATGATAAAATCCCATTTTAATCATCAATAGCGAGAAGAACAAAGCTTCTTTAACTGTTTCTCTAATTAAACAGCAATGGTACTGAAGCAAATTCGCAATATTAGTTTTTTGAACAAAAAAATCAACTCAAAGAGAGCACTTTCCTTGTAATATAACGTAAGATGTAATTCTATCATGACTCAAAATGGAACACAATCATTATCATGTTGCAACACTGAAACTCAAAAATAAAAAATATATATTAAATTAATAAAATAGAAAGAGCGAAATACTGAAAAAAGAATAATCAAGAAAATAATTAAAATCACCAAATTGACTGCACTTGGGGAAAAATTCACCTGATGGAGAACGTAAAACTCATCCAGATATGATAAAACAGTCAATCCTGTAGCCGTAATGCACAAAGCTGCTGAGCAAGCAATAACATTTGTGCTAAATGAGTCAAAATACTCCCTGCAAAATTAAAAATAAAAATAAAGATAAAAAGGAGTTCTTTCACTACTAGAGCAAGACTAATAATTCTGTGAGCATGTTAGATTCTCTTCGGAGGGAGGAGGTGCAAAGGTGTACGTGTTGAAATTTTCTGCCGTTTTTCTCTCTAGGAAGGCAAGTTTGCTCCTCCAAAAGAGAGAGAGAGAGAGGGATGTTTGCAGTACAACATTTCGACAATGAACTATACTCAACTCTTTTGCAAGGTCTCAATCACAAAATTTCACAAACATTTTAACAGTGTCTGCAAAGATGAGAATTATTAAAATTAACAAGGGAAACAAAAAAGAAGGAACGATGCAAAAGCTAAAATAAAAAGAAGCAAGGTGCAATAAATTTTATAAACTGTTTGTAAAGTAAATGGGAAGAAGAAAAAAGAGCCTAAGAAGATGAGAAAACGAGGAAAAAAATATACAAACTGATGCTCTCCCTGAGTTACAAGAGCAGCCATTAGAAACAAGAAAATAGTTACAGTGAAATTAATGTATTGAGGTTAACAGGAGAAAGTGACCCGTAACAATTAAGTTTACCTCGTAGATGAAAACCGGAGAGTCACTGGCTTCAAAACTAAAATTTGACTAGTTTGTTTTTTTGCCGAGTCGCCCAAGTAAGCAGTAAAACCATTGATTCGTATGTAAGTACCAAGTAAAATCCACCTATCAGATATATACTTTGCATGATCTGACTTAGGAATATCGATAATCTGAGGCTGCTCCAATCTAATGCACTCTGGTTCAGCAGCTTCATCGCAACCGTGGTGCTCCACATATGCTGATGAATCAGATGTTGAAGTCGGCCAAATTGCAACTTCAATGTCGTGAATATCAAATGCAAGGGGAAAGCGATTAAGACTAGCTGTATGGCTTCTGTCTTTATTGCCATCACTAAATTCCTTTTCCAGGGACAGTTTGATGCAAGGACCGGCAATGAACACTCCGAGCTGAATGTGTTTTTCTGGAAGCATCTTAAGCAATGTCAGCCTCAAATTATTAGCATAGCACTTGTATCTACTATCCCAACTGGTCTCTGGAGGATTTTTGATGGTTCCGGGAAAATGTGAATGAACCTTTGGTCTCCCATTGTCAGTAGCTCTGCATAGAACATGTTGTATCTGCTTAAGGAGTAGAGAGATTGATAATATTGACGAACATCCCAAAGTTAAATGAAACTTTCCCAGAGTGAAAAAGCATTTCCAAAACCCGGAATATGAGTTGTTGAGCCCTGGATACGTCAATAAGCTCATAATTTCCATGAGAAGACATGGGTTTTCAAAATACTGGATGTCACTCTCACTCTCTTCAAATCGCATGCAATCGTTTTTCCAATTCAACCACATTTCTCCAAGACAATTCTCCAGAAATGGGTCACAAGCACCTTGAGCGTTATCAACTGTATTGGTTTTACTAGTTTCTGAAATGGGAAACGTTTGTGCAGGCTCAAACCATAAAATGGATTCCACATCACTGTTACTTTCCTCCCACTGTCCTTCCGCATGTTGCACTAGAGGAGTCTCCACAAGAGATGAGGATCTGACCTTAAATTGTCCACAGGATACAACCAAAGACTTTTCACATATGTCTTCCCTATGTTTTAGTAACAATCTGTCAACCAATAGTGAAAATGAACCTGAGAAGGGGATTCCAAAACGTGATTCTAGTTTTTCGACTTCAGAAAGTTGAATTTCATTCATATGAGAAATAGTTACTAGAATTCTTCCAACATTCAAAATGAAGCCGAACTGTGGAGTGGGATCATCATATACAATTTCCAGGTACTCGTCGGTCGGCTCTTTTGCCAATTTCCTCCTTAAAAATAACAAGCATACAATAAAATGGAAGAACTTGAATATAAGTTTCCAGATAATCACAAGTAGAGGAAAGATCTTGCAAAAGAACTTGACACGAGTTTTAACATTGGATTCTTTTAAGTAAACAGACTGCACACTTAGTGCTGCTCTATAGCGTGCTATCCGTCGTGCCTGTGCGATAGACTCAACAGGCAGCTCTTTCTCAATATCAGAGATCACCTTCCAATGTTGTTTGACAGAGCTCAAAAACATTTTGTTCTGAGACATCTTAGTAGTGGATCTTTTTAAAAGATCATCAGCAGAGTACCCAACTAGTTGCAGGATATACTCATATGCATTAACATAACGCAACCATAATCCAACGATAACAACTAAATTGTGGAACGACAATCTAGGAACTGAAATCACATGGCCAACTCCACTGGCAGCAAGTCTCCATAGCTGTCGACCATTTCTAGCACACTGAGATTCTTTGGGTGAAATTTCAGCAAAAGCTAAATACATGAAAAGATCAGCTGGAGAAAAGGAAATATTTAATTCTGGAACCCGAAGATCAAAGTCTAAGAGCTGAAAATCATTCAATCTGATGCAAGTGAGCACACTAGTCGATGACAACACACGATTGATCTGATCTGCCGTTTTAAACACAATCTCAAAACCACTGCCACTGAGAACAAAAGAGCTCTCTTTTACAGGTAGGAAAGCTGTACCGACAAGGCCTCTAAGAAGACATCCAAAATTCAAATACTCGGATTCTGCATTAAGCTCCTTTAGATGCAATATAAATGTACTCGAATCATTCAACATGGGGAATTGCACTTGCACATTAATATCATGCATCTGTAGCTGACAATGCTTGAGTATAAGATTCAGAAAAGCTGTCTTGTATTTACTTCTTGAAGGGGTGGTTGCCAATATCTTCTCGAGAATACTGTGCAAAAGACTACCCTGACATTGATTAAAAACCATCGGTTACCTTTCCTTACAAGTTACAACTACTTAAAACATACGAAATGAAATTTTCAAATTTACGAGGTGAGCTAAACCGAAGAAGTTGTGAAGTACATCAAAAGCTATAAACCGGCTTCATTGAAGATGCACATATAATCATACAGTCACAACCTAAAAGGACATCTACACTGGGACTAAGCAAAGCCATATTAGCTTTTGCAATCCATCTAATAACGCGAAACTTGCGTTTAATACGCCAATTGTCGTCTAGAAATTCGAACTTGTCCTGCACTATCTCAAGTTCTTAACTAAATGCTTAAGAACTTATCTTCAACAAATTAAGCTGGAAAAAAAATTCACAGAAATACCTCAGGATCAATCTGAGAAAGTTTTTTCTTTATGCCGTCAGCAAATGTTTCTCTACCTTTCCGTTCCCGCCTCAAATTTGTCTCCTCTCTCGAATTCCTTGAACAAAAACCAAATCTCACGATGAAATTAGTACAACCAAACAGCGAACAACTCGCGTAATCGAACTCGAAATCGAACAAGGTGGCGACTCACCGGACTGATAGTGTAACGTGGAAGCCATGAACTTCGAAGGAAAATGCAGGGACGGACCAGTTCGAGAATCTGATGATCAATTGGTCGATAGTGACATCGTCGAAGCGCAGTCCGCCAGTATCGTCGTTGAGAATCGAAGTATCGAAGCGGAGGTTCTTCGCGATCGCCTGCGAATTGATAAGCCCCAATTTCAGCTCCAGCTCCGGCTCCGAGAGGAGCCATGGCCGTAGCAGCGACGATAGCTTCCGTCGCGTTATGTTGTTCAGGAACATGGCGACTAGGTCATTTGATTGGTGCTGAGTTGTACATTAGGCAATGAAGCTCCGTCGTTGGAGAAAATCGAAGCTGGTTTCTCGAGAATCAAACAGAAAATTTTTGCGCCTAATTTGATGGGAAGAAGCGAGAAAGTTCGTTTACGACGAATTCACGGTACTAATCGGCGGGAAAGTGGATTTACATTTTTTTTTTTTTTTTGGAAGAAAGTGGTTTTTTCTTTTGGGAAGAACTGTGATAGAGACCAAGGATCTCTACCGGTAAAGTCGTTTTTTTGACAGTTGAGATTTAATCGAACGGTTGAAATATTGTTGGCGTATCAAACTTACCATACACCTCACCTCATATGATTATTCCTACCCAAAGTCTTCTCCTTCACCGGCCACCTTCCCGCCGCCCGTAACTCACCCCCGACGTCGGTGACCCACCTCCAGCCCATCGGCCCCAGCCCAACCATCGGTGACCCCCTCTCTCTCTCTTCTCTTCTCTCGCTCTTCCCCTCTCTCCCGCGGCCCCCACCCACGGCCCCCCCCCCCACCGGCCCCCGGCCGCCCCCCAGCCTCGGCCGCCGATGACCCCCCTCTTTCTCTTCTCTTTTCTCTCTCTCTTCCCTTTTTTCTCTCTTCCCCTCTCTCCCGCGGCCCCCCCCCCCCCCCCCCCCCCCCCCCCCCCCCCCCCCCCCCCCCCCCCCC
>JAFMPE010162152.1:231-19650 GCA_024759925.1 Ficus religiosa
GGTAAACCTGACCTTTGGCCTACATTTAATGATAGTGGGCCCCACAAAGCTGACGTGGCGGTGCTAGAAATGAAGAGAGAAAAAAGTGGTGCTGTATTTAATATAATTTATTTGAGAGGTGCTATTAATGAAATTTTCCCTTTTCTTTATCTACAACATGAATTAACTTTAAATAAGCAAAGACTTAGTAAGACACTTAAATTTCACAAACGTAAATAAACATTTTTCTTTGTCATCAACATCAAATATCTTCATAAATAAAGCATCTTTGAGAAACTTTTTAACTTTCATAACTGTTTTATATTGAGCCTGGCATTGTACAATCATAGCGCTCTAGCCACTGAAGGAGTGGGGTAGCAAATCCCAAACCAATGGTGACAAAAATTCCGCTCACCGGATAACATCATCATCACCATCAAGGATGTATACGCCATTTTAAAACATAAAAATGCACATACATACATACATATACATTTCCTCAAAACGTCATCATAAGAGAAGTATTAAAAAAAACATCATAACATCATTATTAACATCAAAACATATACTTTTCAAATATTTGATTCATGTTGCAGGTGAGAGTGTACTTATATAAATGTCTTACTTAAATTTTTTAAATTTTCCGATGATGACGCGTGATTAAGGTATCGAGTACTTGTCTTTATAACCGTTCATGCTATGAATAATAAATATAACAAAATTAACAAAAGATCATAATAATTTATCAAACACATCCATCGTATCATAACAGATCCTAATATACCTATTTCATTGATAACTCTAGGAATTAGAGTTATCTTAGCCACTTTTAGACATGTATGTAGTTGGTTTAGATAGTATTTGTGTTATCTTTTAGCATATTTTCCTTTGTTTTATGTTTGTGTGAACTTTTTATCTTGGGTTTAGTGTTTAGTTGAAATTTTGGCAAATGTGAAGAAAAATATGATCAAATGAGGGCTGATGTGTATTTTAATTCATTTGTGAATTGTAGAAATTAAAAAAAAAAAAAGGAAGAATCTGATCTGAAAAATGCCACAACAATTCTCACAGCAATCCTTACAACAAACTGTAGTAGAAATAGACAAGAAACACCTGCTGGCACTATTTTGAAAGAGCACAAAAAGAAGAATACAGCTCATATTTGTGGGGACCATTTTTCTACCTCAGCTGGGAGGACACGTTAGCCTTCTTTGATGCCCTAAAGGGTTAGTACAATTGGAGGCAGCCGCATTGGTCGAGAAGGGGGCTGGAAAATAGGGAAATTTGGAGAGTACAGAGAATAAAGAGGAAAGAGTACAGGGTGAGTGAGCTCGGCAGCTTTCCTTCATTTTCAGAGAGTGAGCTGAGAAGAAGAAGGAAAAAACGAGAAGGACACATCTAGCCACTTGGAGTTTTTCTCTTGCTTACTCTTCCTTTGAATTATTTTCTTTAATTTTCATTCTCTGATGAACATGAATGATGTATTATTGTTTGCATTTGTAAGCCGAAACATGAGCTAAGTTTCCATAGCTGGGATTGTTGATGGATCTGAAATTGGAAGGATGATTTGAATGTTCCATAGAATGTTGAGCAAATTTCTTTCCTGTTCATTCAAGTGCTTTGATCGTTAATTTCTATTGTTGATTAGCCATCAATTCATAGGAAACTAGGCATTAATTAATTCTGGAAAGGTTAATTTGAGCTAGATCTAACTTGGATGATGCAAGTTTAATTTGCTTATTGAGGTTTATATTAATTTGTGAATGATATAGGAATATATTATTTACCTTGTATAACACATTGAACTTGGTGCATGAATTTGTGTTCTGAGAACTAGATTCACATAAGAATATGTTGAGAAAGGTTTAAAGAAATTTTAATCATAATTAATTTGGAAGAATTTTATGATAAAACTGAATTTCAATTAACAGGATAGTTTTTACTGTAACATTTCTATCAGCATTCACGTCAAACTTGCAATTGAGGGGAAATTGGCAATCCTAGCTTAATTCTCATTTTTTATTTACAAACTCTTGATTGAATCTTGTTCTTTTTATTCATTTTAGTGCATTTTCATTAAATACTCATTTTATTTCATAAAATTATTGCCATTTTACTTAGTTTAATTTTTAATCCAAATTGATTTGTGCTTGATTTCTTTTGCAATTCATTTTAGTGATTCAATCCCTACGGAGACGATACTCAACTCACTTTCTATATTACTTGTTCGATTACGTACACTTGTGTAAGTTTATACACACTAAATAATCTAAACATTGATAATTCAATAACATCAAAACACAAAAATCTAACAATTTCACAAAATTATAAAACTTTACGAAAGCTGACAGTCAGACCTCTATCTCTTTGAAAATTCATAAAAGTTGTTATTATCTAAAACCAATTGTAAATGAAAGTAGAGATCCAGATATTTCTAACAGTTCCTAATTCATTAAAAACGAAGACCGTTTGGAATCTCAAAATTAGCTTTGAATATGATCATCAAAATTTTATAGAAATTGGTTGCCAGACCTCTGCCCCTTCAAAAATTCATAAAACTTTGTACAAGACTCCAAATGATCTGAAATGAATTTTAAACAAAATTAGACATTTAGATTGTTTTAACAACATCAAATTATTTAAAAACGGAGATTGTTTGGACCCTTAAAAACAGTTTTGAAAACTAATCTCTAAAATTTTAAAGAATCTGGCAGCCGGACCTCCGCCTCTTTGAAAAATCATAAAATTCAGACATGTCTCCAAATGATTTAAAGCTGATTTTAAATGAAAGTAGACATCTAGGGCTTTCCAACTATACATCCATTAAAAATGGAGTCTGTTTGCGTCCTGAAAAGCAATTTGGAAAACTGATCATTAAATCTGGAAATTTCCAACAGTGGTCAAATCCGAAAATTTTATTTAAAACAAAATTAAAACCTAAAATCATCACCACAATAATATGACTCACTCACATTCAAAAATACAACCCTAAGGCATGTTTTTAACATATAAACTAAGCCTCTGTTTGGTAAAACGATTTTAGTCAAGATTTTTAAGTTGAGTTGAAGTTTGTTAAGTTGAGAGTTAGAGTTAAGCATTTGGTAAAAAGTTTGAATTGAAAAATTTAACTTGAATTGAGTATTTGGATGTAAAAAGCTTGAGTTAAAAAGTTTAATTTGACTTGAGTGTTTCGATGTAAAAAGTTTGAGTTAAAAAGTTTAACTTGAGTTGAGTGTTTGGATATAAAAATTTTAAGTTAAAAATTTTAACTTGAAAATGTGTGTTTGGAACTTTAGGTTCCAAGTCAAAATTTTCATATCAGTTTGTATCTTTTTTTGATAAGTTAAAACAAATTATAACTGGTTTATGAAAATTCAACTAACTCCAGCTTAAATTTTTCACCTCCAACTAACTTACCAAACGGATGCTAACATGCCATTGTAGGTTGTGAATGGAAAAATGGAAAAAACAAAATAGACTAAAATTTACTACACATCAACAACATACATCAAAGTTTTAATAATATTTTTTACATCACCATAAAATACAACAAGAATTACGTAGTTGCTAACTAAAAGTGCTAATAAAAAAAATGAATTTCTCCCCCTAATCTGGTTTAAATAGATAACACTGGCCTTAATTTCAGGTGGATTTATACCATGGAAATCATTGATATTTGTCCCACATTTCATCGGCCAAAACTTCTCTCAACTAATTCATTGCGCCACTCGTCGATGCATCTTGCTGCCTTCCCGTACTTGGACTTGCATCAGCTAAACCATCAGCCAACATGACATCTGCGTTAAAATGAACATGTCCACCTACAGGTACACCATTTGCCTGATACTCTTCTAGAATAGGATCCCCAACCTGTACCATCCTTATGAAATTATGAACGATCGCATAAGCCACTGGAATCATGGCTTGTTTTTCCATGGGAAAATTGTTAATGCCTTTAAGTATTTTAAATCTAGCATTCCATACACCAAAAGTCCGCTCAATTCCATATAGATGAGTGTGTGTAATTAAATACTTCCCCCTGGGTGTTCAGTCCACCATGATGTTTCTGATGTTTGGGTAAATGATACGTCTCTCATCGAAATGGACTAAGGAAACAATCCTTATTCGTGTATCCCGAATCGGCTACGTAAAATTTTCCTACAAAGAAAACATCCCATTAGGAACACCAATGCAATATTTTGTAATTACTTGCTTATTTATAAATAGTCATATTATATGACAGATGATCTTACCAGGTGGCGGTATTGGGAAACCATGAAATGCTATTGCCTCTTCTAACATTCTAGCATCATGACAAGATCCCTCATAGCCGGCCAATATATATGTAAATTTCATATGGAATGAATAGGCGGCTAGTATATTCTGCAAGTTCACACCTTTTCGATTAATCCAAGCTTCATAATTTTCCTCCCATGGCACACATGGTACGTGTGTTCCATCTATAGCGCCAATACAATCCTACATCAAGAAGTTAAATGTTGATTCAAAACTTGCATTAATAACACGTGTTGAATCAAAAATAGTGGACTTTCCATTTTTTTATAATTTGTTAATACGATCATATGAGGCGATGATGTAGATAATGTACATCAAACCATGGCCTATATTTGTAGGAATGCTTCATAATCAAAGGTTGAACCTATGTGTAGTCAGGCAGTCTAATGAATTCGTCTTTTAGAGTACAAATAGCTGTCAACACTTTAAAGAAACAACGTGAAGTTGTCTCTCTAGAATGCTGAAACAAGTAAGAAATGTGTCTGTTCGTTACGCCTTGTGCACAAATCGATAAAAATATGAACAACTGCTCGTTGACATTCATGTTACATGTTGGCCATAATAATTCGCTACTACCTAATACGTGACTTAGTGCTTTGAATGTATCAGATTTCATACTGATCAAATCTTGCATAATTTCTTCATGTCCATTTATTATCTCTTCTACATACATGCTACCAGTTAGTCTCAAATTATGCATTGGTTGTGGATCTCTTCATCTGTTATGCCTACTTGCAGCCAAAGCAACGACTGCCAACGCAATAAAATCGTCATCATCGCTTAGCTCATTGTCTGAGGATTGGTCCTCTTCTTCAGGTTCAGATGCGAAACTAAACTCATTCATATTGAGAATGACGTTACCTAAGCTAAATTTGGTTGATTACCGGGTATAGATAAATTGTTCCCAAAACAAGTTCAATTAGTCCCAATACAAATAAATACTCCGTTCAACTAATCGTTTCAAAGTCTTAGTTTTTTTTTTCTTCTTTTTCAAAACCACTACAAAACATAACATAACATAACGTAAATAGGAATATGTGATATAATGTTAGGTCAAATTGCGAAACGAACAATATTTCCAAATGTTGAAAAATGAATTAAATAAATAAATCAACAAAATCCAACAAAAATTTGAATGCCAATGTTTTGTCTTAAAAAAATGAACATAAAAAAAAAAAATCATCGACCCTAAAACTCAATTTGCCGGTGGCGACTGGGACTTAACAAGGGAGGCAATAATGCCACACCTTTCATCATCAGGTAGTTTATGGAAGGTACGCTGCACCCGTGGATGAGACTCGAAGTAGTGCCACATAATCATCCGATGATCAAGTGGAATCCCATCTTGGTCATTATATTTATGCATATTAGCAAGTGATCCGGTCGGCTTGATTGTTCGTTGCTAGCACGCGATTGCGATCGGCTACGGAAATGACTTAGTATTTCCCGCATTGCCGAGTAAGAAATCTTGTCCATTGCCTCTCTGTGCTTTCTTTTACCAGAACTGCCCCTAGACTATGCCGGACTAGCATCGTCTCCCACTCTTTTGGTGTTGCCCTACTGGCCATCGTTTGTGAGAGTAAATTCCTCTTCTAAAACCAGATGTGTTCCAGAGTTGTCCACAGAAAATTCAGGCTCGCCATATGGAGTATTGCCATCTTGCATTGTAAGTGACTCGAACCTCGAGGCACCTGCAGCATGATTTTTTTCAAAAACGTTGTAATACAAATCCTTGTTGCGAAGCCCCTTGTGGTGGAAATGGTTACACTCCTCGTGAACCGGCAAATGAAATCTTATCAACATCCTCATGTACTAGTCGCGTGGTTAAACAATAAAATTAGCATGGCTAGATTTAGACAATGCATTTACTTGGATAAAGCTCTGCCACGCATCATCAGGGCAAATCACTCAATCGGTGGACGGATCATATCCAATGCGGACTTGCAACGCCTTCCATCCCCTATAAATTTTCTTCATCATCTTTTTTTTTTTTTTTTTTTTTTTTTGTGATATAATGTGACTCCGTATGCAGGTACTCCACCATATTCTGAATTAAACTGAGTGGTCTATTGATCAAGAATTTGTATGTAGGGATGTTTATAGCCACTATAAGATAAAAACTCATCCATATTTTCAAGAAATTTTTTCCCTTCACGTTATCTCAAACGTACGTTTCACCCGATACTTTGCGAGACATTTCCTTAATAAAGCGAAAACAAAAATAGGAAAATTTACTTTAAACTTTTACGATAAAGAGGAGAAGTTGGCTCAATATAAGTTGATTGACATATTTCATCTGAAGCATGTCAATGACCCGATACAAATCCAGCTACCATGGCATATAAACCATGGGTTTGGGGCCAACACAAGTTAATGGCAAGTATAACCTACAATTAAGCCCCTTAACAACAAACAAGGGCTTATATACCAGTAGTTGACAATATAAATCGGATTACTGACTCACCAGTTAGATAAAATTACAATCTATGATAATGGGCTTTTTACATCATAGCCAAACGGATGAGAAAAGCGCACATAAACACCAACATAATGCTAAAGAAATGGTCCGAAACCTGAAAACAAAAGCCAAGACCTGTTTTAGGCTGCCAGTGACTAAAAAATGACCCAAAACTAGTTTCACCATGTAAATTAACCAAAAACAGAAGCCAAGCCCTCATATAGGATGCAAATCACCCAAAAATAACCTGAAACTAGTTTCAACATAGGAAAAATATAAAAAACAGAAGCTAAGTTGTGATGTAGGCTGCAATTCACCCAAAAAATGACCCAAAACTGGTTTCACCATGTATAGTAGCCCAAAACAGAAGCCAATACCTGATTTAGGCTGCAAATCACACATAAATGACCCAAAACTGGTTTCAAAACATAAAAATAACCAAAAACTAAAGCCAACCTGCAAATCACTCAAAAATGACCCAAAACTGGTTTCAACATAGACAAATTACTAAAAACTGAAGCCAAGACCTGATTTAGGATGCAAATCACACAAAAATGATCAAAAACCGGTTTCACCATGTAAAATAGCACAAAATAGAAGCGTAGACCGGATTTAGGCTGCAAATCACCCAAAAATGACGCAAAACTAGTTTCAACACAGAAAAATGACCAAAAACAGGAGCAAAGTCCTGATGTAGGCTATAATTCCCCCAAAAATGACCAAAAACTAGGTTCACCATGTAAACTAGACCAAAACAGAAGCCAATACTTGATTTAGGCTGCAAATCACACATAAATGACCCAAAACTAGATTCAACACATAAAAATAACCTAAAACTGAATCCAAGACCTGATATATGCTGCAAATCACTCATAGATGATGCAAAACTGGTTTCAACATAGAAAAATAACCCAAAACTGAAGCCAAGACCTGATTTTGGCTGCAAATCACACAAAAATGACCACAAACCAGTTTCACCAAGTAAAATAGCACAAAACAAAAGCGTAGACCGGATTTAGACTACAAATCACCCAAAAATGACCAAAAACAGAAGAAAAGTCCTGATGTAGGCTGTAATTCCCCCAAAAATGGCCAAAAACTGGTTTTACCATGTAAAATAGCACAAAACAGAAGCGTAGACCGGATTTAGGCTGCAAGTCACCCAAAAATGACCCAAAACTGGTTTCAACATAGGAAAATGACCAAAAACAGAAGAAAAGTCCTGATGTAGGCTGCAATTGCCCCAAAAATGACCAAAAACTGGTTTCACCATGTAAAGTAGCCCAAAACAAAAGCCAATACCTGATTCAGGCTGCAAATCACTCATAAATGACCCAAAACTGGTTTCAACACATAAAAATAACCCAAAACTGAAGCCAAGACCTAATTTAGGCTGCAAATCACTCATAAATGACCCAAAACTAGTTCCAACATAGAAAAATGACCAAAAACAGAAGCAAAGTCCTGATGTAGGCTGCAAGTCCCCCAAAAATGACAAAAAACTAGTTTCACCATGTAAAGTAGCCCAAAACAGAAGCCAATACCTGATTTAGGCTGCAAATCACTTGTAAATGACCCAAAACTGGTTTCAACATAAAAAAATAACCCAAAAATTGAAGCGAAAACCTAATTTAGGCTACAAATCACTCATAAATGACCCAAAACTGGTTTCAAAACAGAAAAATTACCAAAAACATAAGCCAAGTCCTGATGTTGGCTGTAATTCCCCAAAAAATGACCAAAAACTAGTTTCAACACATAAAAATAACCAAGAACTTGAGCCAAGACCTGATTTAGGCTGCAAATCACCCAAAAATGACCAAAAACTGGTTTACCAATGATAAGCTAACCTAAGACAAAAGCCAATAACTAATTTAGGCTGCAATTGATGAAAAAATCTGGTTTCATCATCCAAAATCAATGCAGAAATCTGGTTTCAACATTGACACTTAAATTAAACACCACACAAATCCAGTTTCAACATCCAAAATCAACAAAAAATCAATGATTAATCCAGTTTGAATATCGAAATATGTTTAACATAAAATCCAGACAAATCCAGCCTTCCATACACTTAAAACATATGAGAATGAATCCAATTTGTAACAGGTGAAGAAGTTATATTAGGGTTACCGAGTTCGAGCTGGAGGACGAGTGAACAGTGGATGACGGCAGATCAGGGTAGGAAGCAACGGCTCGGGGAGATGATTTCCGAACTCAGAAATAGTGGGTTATGAGCCCTTTTGTTTGAGTTTGCTTCACAGACCCCAGTCGGTGCCGTATTTGCCACCTGCAGTACCTAAGCCAGGAGTCCGTTGAATAGACCCAGTGGTGTCACAAGTTCCCCGGCCGGTTTCGAATAGAAGCCCAAAGCAGAGAAACCCTAAAAATGAAATTAGGGAGTTTAGGATTTAGTTACATGATAGATTCTCAAGCTTGACAACATTCATACACCCAGAATCCACCGAAGGGAAGAGATAGAGGCGATTAGGGTTCAAGAATGGCTTGTACATATGTGACAGATTCTCGGGAAAATGCTACTAGAGCCGGTACTAATAGGGAATCGAATATATTTGATTCCAAAACCCACAAGACAAAGGCTGGACGAAGATAGAGGATCAAAGACCCAAGCAACACATGGGAAAGAGGAAGGAGCACATTTATCAAAGGAGCTGCAGATGGACGAGGGTTGGGAGGATAGTCAACCGAGCAATAGGGAAGTAGCATATGGGCGAGGAGGGAGGGAGAAGTCGGGTGGTGGGTAAACAGTGCTCGTCAAAATGTGAGACATAAGCATGGGTTGGTCGCACAGTAAACCGAGTTTGGTTTACTGTGCAACGGTCCAACACATAGTTGGGACCAAACACATACACCAAATGGGTTGAGTTTAGTTTGAACTCAAAAAATTGAGTTCAAACTGACTCACCAAACAAAGCCTAATTAATCACCATACCAATAAAATCATGAATGAAACTATGAAAAACCTAAATCGTCTATTTGGCAAAAATCAACAATCTAGGAAACATATATATATATATATATATATAAGGAGGTTTAATGGATTGTCTTGAAGTTTTTTTTTTTTTTTTTGGTACGTGTGAGAGGGGTAGATAGAGCCAGAGAAAGAGAATGAGGATAATAGTACGTAGGAGAGGGAGACTAGGGAAGTGAGAAAGAGACTAGTGAGCATGTAAAAAGGGGAAGTTTGAATATTATAAAATAAATTGTGAGTAATTTAATTCCAAATCAGTTTTGGAATTAATTGGAATACAAATTGGCTCAAATTAGGTGATTGTAGGTTGGCAATCACTTATTTAGGATGAGCAAATTTGTCAGATATCAAGGAAATTGTTTGGAAATCAATTGGATACTAATTAGCTCCTCTTTCCTCCTTTTTTTTTTTTTTTTTTTTCCAACACTAACTTCTCCTCTCCTTTTCCTTTATTGTTATTATTTTTTCCTCACGGATTCCCTTTAATTCTTCATTGATTAATACTTTCCTTCTTTTCCTCCTTTACATTTTCATCACCGTACATACTATATATATATAACTCACTCATATACATAAAAATCCCGTACAAAGATGTATAAATATCAATATCATCAAAAAATATATAAAAAGATATATATAGTACAATTTGTATAAATAAAAATAAAATATACTTATAACATATAGTGTATATATAAACATATAATATAACCGTATAACAAAATATGGTATATATTTATATACTCTACATAACGTACAAAAATAAATGCAACAATTTCTTTATTATATATATATTTTTAAGCCATAACATAAATCACATAGTATCCAAAAGTTTGGCATGAATCAATAATAGCACCTAGAGTTCTCATCACGCCAACTATGAAAAGTAATTTAATATAACAGTAGAATTAACTATTTGCTATCCCATCACATTACCCAAGTTAATTCTAATGTTAATTTTCTAATGTTATTATTAGGTAGTATTTGGGGCGTTACCAACTCTCTGACATTATAAAAATGCCATTCACGAAACTTAGAATAATTTCAGATAATTAGTTCTAATAGCTTCTAATAGCTTCTTCTCACTCTCATATAGCTTCCTCTATCTTGTGATTATGCCAAAGAACTTTTACTTAGAGAATCTCTTAGTTCCTCAAGGTCTTCATCTTTTGATCTAAAATCTCAGCTCGTTTATCGTCATAGCACATATCCTCTTTTATTTTAATCGCTTGTGGCTGGATGACGTGAGATAGATCCGGTACATACTTTTTTAACATCAAGACATAAAAAACATTGTGGATATAGATGCCATCTCCTGAGGCAAATCTAACTTATATGCCATGTTGCCGATACAGTCAATTACCATATATGGTCCCATATACCTGGGACTAAGCTTACCTTTCTTCTTAAATCACATGATGTTTTCATCAGGGCGACTTGATGAATACAAAGACTCCAACCTCAAATTCTAAGGGCCTTCAACGCACATCTACATAGCTTTTCTACCTACTTTGAACTGTGGCAATCCACTACTGAATCACTTTCAATGCTTTGGTCATCTTATTGAAGAAGTCAGTTTTCTTTTTAAGTTCTGACTCTGTTAGATTCTTTTCCACACCTCATACCAATAAATTGGGGACCTACAACATCTTTCGTAAAGTGCCTCATAGGAAGCCATCTTAATTGTCGCTTGATAACTATTGTTATAAGCGAACTCAGCCAATGGAAAAAACTTACACCAACTCCCTTTAAAGTCCAAGGTACAAGCTCAGAGCCTATCCTCAAGTGTCTGATTTGTTTTCTCCATTTAACTGTCTATTTGCGGATGAAAAGCTGTGCTAAATTTCAACTTCATGCCCATTACAACCTGAACGCTTTTCCAGAAATGGGAAGTGAACCTACTATCTCAATCTAAAATAATAGATCTGGGAACACCATGGAGTCTCACAACCTACTTCACATATAATTCTGCCATCTGTTCTATAGAGGATGTCATTTGTATAGGAAGAAAATATGATAACTTGGTCAATCTGTCAATGGCCACCCATGTAGCATTGTATCCATTTGTAATCCTAGGCAGTTTGGTAATGAAATCCATTGCAATGTCTTTTTCTTTCCTTTCCAAAATTTGAATAGCATCCCTCCTGGCTTTTGGGGCTTAGCCTTAACTTACTGACAAGTCAAACGATACTCTATATAACACGCTACATTCTATTTCACTCTAAACCACTACTCTTAAGATCCACATACATTTGGGTTATACTAGGATGAAGTGCATACAGGGTGTTGTGCGCTCCTTCAAGAATCTTTTTCCTCAGTTCCTCATCCTTAGGAACACATAAGCCTCCCTTAAGCTTTAACACTCCATCAACAGACAGACTAAAGCCTTCACACTTCCTTTCAAGTATCTCTCAGTTAATTCTCACGAGGCTTGGATAAAGGTCTAGCTTACTCCGAATGCCATTTACTATAGTCAGAGATACAATCATTGTTGATATTTGTCTAGCTATCAATTCTATCCCAAAATCAAGAATTTACTCTTTGAAGAGGCTTAAACATTGCATGCAAGGGTATTAACATGGCAAGGGCCTTCCAACTTAATGCATTAGTTACCCCTATTCACCTTTCCTAGGTGGTAGAGAATTTTAAAATCATAATCAATTACTAGCTCAAGCCACATCCTTTGTCCTATATTCGTATTCATTTATGTGAAGAAGTACTTCAAACTTTGGTGATTGGTGAATATTTGGCATCGGACTCCATAAAAATAATGCCTCCATATTTTCAATGCAAAAACCACGGCAGCCAACTCTAAGTCATGGGTGGGATAGTTCTTCTCATAGTCCTTCTTATAGTTCTTCAATTGCCTTGAAGCATGCAATTACCTTTCCATTCTACATTAAGATTGCACCAAGTCCCATTCTGGAAACATCACTGTAAATTACAAACCCTTCATCCCCATCCAGAATCGTTAAGATTGGGGCACTCATGAGTCGTCTCTTCAGCTCTTTTTCATAGTACTCATTCCATTCAAACTTCTTTCCTTTTCGGGTAAGTGTCGTAAGCAGCATAGCAAGCTTCGCAAAATCAACCACAAGTTTCCCATAATATCCCGCTAAACCAAGGAAATTTTTGATCTCACTTGCATTGGTTGGTCTCTTTCAATTGCTAACGGCCTCGATCTTCGTAGGATCCACCATAACATCAACTTTGAAAATCACGTGGCCAAAGAATGCCACACGATCCAACCAAAGCTTGCACTTAGAGAATTTAGCAATCAACTGGTGTTGTTGCAATATCTGCATAACTATCCTTATACGCTTCTCATGTTTGTCTCGAGTCTTTGACTAAATAAGAATGTCGTTGATAAACACTATCACAAAATTTTTTAGAAACTCCTTGAAGACTCTATTCCTCAGGTCCATGAAAGCAACAGAAGCATTGGTCAACTCAAATGGAAAGACCATAAACTTATAATGGCCGCATTGAGTTCTGAAAGCTAAATTGGGGATATCTTCTTCCTTGATCTTCAGTTGGTGGTCTCCAGATCGTAAATCAATATT
Organism: Ficus religiosa; assembly: GCA_024759925.1. Classification (NCBI taxonomy): domain Eukaryota; kingdom Viridiplantae; phylum Streptophyta; class Magnoliopsida; order Rosales; family Moraceae; genus Ficus; species Ficus religiosa. The sequence continues at coordinate 13,517 of JAFMPE010162152.1, forward strand.
TGCAGTTGGTCGAACAAATCATCAATTCTCGGCAATGGGTACTTTTACCTTATGGTCACCTTGTCAAGCTCTCTATAGTCGATGCAAAGTCTCATCATCCCATTGTTTTTCTTCACAAATAAAACTGGAGCTCCCCACGGTGAAAGACTAGGGCAAATGAAACCATTGTTTAACAGCTCTTGAAGTTGCTCATATAATTCTTTCAATTCAGCAGATGTCATACAATTGGGTGCCTTAGAGATTGGCCCAGTGCCAAGTGCTAACTCAATCTCAAACTCGATTTCTCTATCTGGCGGCAAGCCCAGCAAGTCCTCTATGAACACATTACTAAAATCTTGTACAACAATTACATCTTCAAGTTTCAATTTATTTTCTTTCTTCTTATCCACAATGCTAGCTAAGAAACCGGTACAACCACTGGCTAGCATCTTCCGGGCCTTTATTGCTGACAGGAACAACATCATCTCTTCTTTACATCACCAATGAATTCAAATCGATAATCTCATTTGGGATCAAACATGACCTTATGTCTTCTGCATTCAATAGACACATTGTACTTTCCTAAGGAATCCATACCTAAAATTAGATCATAGTCAAACATCTCAAGCATTATCAGATTAATGTAAAGCTCCCAATCAACAATTCTCACTGGCATTGCTTGTAGCCAATGAGTGGACATCATCACTTCCCCAAAGGGTAGTGTCATAGTAAATCCTTGACTCAAAATATCTTAATTTCTTCCCATTCTTTTAGCAAAAGTAGAAGACACAAAGGAGTGTGTGGCTCCTATGTCGAAAAGAACATTAACATACTAGTTATTAACAAGTATCTAACCTGTGACTACAGTAGAAGTCTCAGCAGCAGCTTCTTCTTTGGTCATTGTGAAAATTCTGGTATTGGCGGTGAGAGGAGGGGCCTCAAGTAGTCTCTAGGAAATACGAGGCCCATTAAGAACGGCCTGCATGCTATGGAGCTGAGCTGGTAGGTTTCTCTGCTGACTTTTCTAGAAGGGCTAGTACATCTTGCTCGAACAATTATTGGATAGGTGACCCTCGTATCCGTAACCAGAAAATAGATTTGTGCCCATACAGTACTCCCCTAAATGTAGCTTCTCACACTTAAAACAAGGTGGCATGTTCTTAGCTTGCTTAGCTGGTTGACATCTTCTTTGACGGTTGTTATGGTTCATCTGATTGGGAAAGTTCTCCTTCCTCTTTTTATTGTACCACTAACCTCCTTGAGAACTACCTTGATTTTCGAAGTTTCCACAGTTATGGTTGTTGTAGTCGTTGTTCTTAGGGACTTCGCTCTAATGAGGCTGACTTTCCTTTTTCTTATTCAGATGATACTCAGAACGAATGGCACACTTGACATTTTTAGCTATGGTAGTCAGTGGAGCAGTCCCGCTATCAATAATCACTGCAATCTTGGGTCTCAACATCCTGATCATTCTCCTCAGCCATTCTTCTTCATTTGGCACATGTGGGGACCAAGGCGTGTCAGTTGGTTGAACCGCTTAACAGCTTTTTTCACTGATAGATTTCCTTGATGGAAGTTATTAAACTAATCATAGTGTTCCTTGGTCACTGACATGTTGAAATACTGCTCGTTAAATTCTTCGATAAAGTATTAGAATGTCATTTGACTTATATCCCTGCTAAGCTCTATTCTTTCTCACCAGATTTTAGCATAATCCATCAAACAGTAGGAAGCACACTTCACACTCTCATTCTCAGTTAGGCCCATGAAAATAAGTACTAACTCGATAGACTTCAACCGTCATTGAGCTACCAAAGGGTTAATTGAATCATGAAATTCCTTAGGCTTCGTCCTCTTGAACTATATATACAAAGGTTCATGATATATTACTGCCTGAACTCTTCTATTTTGCACCGGTTGTGTAGACGGTGGATCAATGTGGACTTCCACTCTATTAGCAATAGCTTGCAAATTGTTGATGAGGGTCTGTTGTTCCTGAACTTGCCTCTGTAGTTGAACCACTATTTCTGCTAAATTAGGCTCTACCGCCACTTCATTTTTAACTTGCTCACGACCCCTTCATTGGTCTTGATGTAACTGCACCATAACTTCTGCCAACTTAGGTTCAGCAACAATCTCATCTCCAGCTTGCACTCGGCCGTAACCACATCCTCGAACTACACGTCCTCATCCGCTTACCATCTTATCTTAGTCGTCTCTTAGTAGTAAATATTGTCAATATGAGACTTTCTATTTTTGGGATATCGAGATAGGATTCAAACTTTCCATAAATAGAACATTGCCTCACAACTCTTGCATTTCTATCTAAGGAAATTAGTTAATTACTTACATGAAGAAGTTTGAAGTGGATACGTGGCGATGCATGATAGGGAATAGGAAACCACTCTGATACCATATCTGTAATGACCCCTCACGGCCTGTTGCAGTTGACTTCTATTTTCAATATTAATATCTTATAAAATTGCGGAAAATAATAAGATTGAAATTAAAATCTTGACTTATCGAAAAACTTTACGTAGATAATTTTAGAAAACTCTAGAAAAATTTTTTTAAACTATATCAAAATAACGTTCATAATTAAAAAATATATATTTTCTAAAACTTATTTCATGAAATAAATTGAAGTCCATATGAAGCATCCAATCAAATAATAATTAACTAAAATCTCAAACTTTATTTGAAATTAAAAATATCTATCCTCTGATCGTTCCTCCCGTTTTCCTATCACACATTATCCTGCTTTCGCTCCAAGCTCCTTCCAATGCTACATCTTACTATTTTCTTTATCTGCAACATGAATTAACTTTAAATAAGCAAAGGCTTAGTAAGACATTTAAATCTCACAAACGTAAATGAACATTTTTCTTTGTCGTCAATATCAAATATCTTCATAAATAAAGTATCTTTGAAAATCTTTTTAACTTTCAAAACCATCATATACTGGGTCCGGTGTTGTATCATCATAGCGAGCTAGTCATGGAAGGAGTGGGGTAGCAAATCCCAAACCAACGGTGACAAAGCATCCGCTCACCGGACAACATCATCATCACCATCATCAAGGGTGTACAACGTCATTTTAAAACAAAAAAATACATATACATACATACATATACATTTCATCAAAACATCATGATAAGATAAGTATTAAAAAAAAAAAACATCATAACATAGTCATCAACATTAAAACATATGCTTCTCAAATCTTTGATTCATGTTACAGATGCAAGTGTTCTTACATAAACGCTTTACTTAACCTTTTTAATTTTTTCGATGGTGACGTGCAATTGAGGTCTCGACTGCACTCCTTTAGAACAGTTCATGCCGTGAATAATAAATATAATAAAATTAACAAAAGATCATAATAATTTATCAAACACATCCATTGTATCATAACAACACCTAATAGGCCTATTTCATCATTCAATAACATCAAAACATAAAATCGAGCAATTTCACAAAATTACAAAACTTTACAAAAACTGATAACTAGACCTCTGCTCCTCTAAAAATTCATAAAACTTTGTACAAGACTCCAAATCATCTTAAACCAATTTTAAACAAAATTAGACATCTATATCTTTCTAACAGTATCAAATTCGTTAAAAAAGGAGACCGTTTGGACCCTCAAAAACAGTTTCAAATACTAATCGCTAAAATTTTATAGAATCTAGCAGCCGAACCTTTGTCTTTTTGAAAAATCATAAAAATTCACATATGCCTCCAAACAATTTGAAGCTGATTTAAATGAAAGCAGACATCTAGAGCTTCCCAGCAATATATAATTGATTAAAATTGAAGTCCGTTTCCATCCTCAAAGGCAGTTTAGAAAATTGATCATAAAATCTGAAAATTTCCAACTGTAGTTAAATCCAAAAATTTTATTTTTAAAAAATTAAAACCTAAAATCATCACCACAATAATATGACTCATACACATATAAAAATACAGCCCTAAGGCATGTTTTTAACATATAAACTAATTAATCACCATATTAATAAAATCATGAATGAAACTATGAAAAACCTAAAATTGTCTATTTGACAAAAATCAACCATCTACAAAACATAATATATTTCCAAGGTATAAATAAACCCTCATCAACCAATCATATAGCCTCCCTCAATCATCATTACATGAATATTTCTTATCATCTCCTCAAACTCAAAGGAAGAAACTCATCAAGAAAGTCATTCAACTCCCCCCCTCCCCCCGGCGAAAGATCCCAAACCGAAAAGACAATAAAGAAAACACACCTTGATTTTCTTTTGATTTTGACTTGGATGAATATGGAGGTTTAATGGATTGTCTTCGAGGGGCTTTTTTTTTTTTTTTTTTGGGTACTTGTGAGAGGGGTAGATAGAGTGAGAGAAAGAGAATGAGAATGATAGTACGTAGGAGAAGGAGGCTAGGGAAGTGAGAGAGAGACTAGTGAGTATGTAAAAAGGGAAATTGTGAATATTATAAAATAAATTGTGAGTAATTTAATCCCAAATCAGTTTTGGAATTAATTGTAATACGAATGGGCTCAAATTAGGTGATTGTACGTTGGCAATCACTTATTTAGGATGAAAAAATTTGTCAGATATCAAGGAAATTGTTAAGACATCAGTTGGATATTAATTAGCTACTCTTTCCTTTTTTTTTTCTTTTTTTTTTTTTTTTTTTTTCACGTTAACTTCTCCTCTCCTTTTCCTTTATTAGTATTATTATTTTTTCTCATGGATTCCCTCTAATTCTTCTCTGATTAATACTTTCCCTCTTTTACTCCTTTACATTTTCATCACCGTGCACACTATATATATAACTCACACACATATATAAAACCACGTATGAAGATATATATATGTCAATAATATCAAAATATATATATAAAGATATATATATATACAGTAGAATCTGTATATATATAAATAAAATATACTTATAACATATAGTATATATATAAGCATATAATACAACCATATAACAAAATATGGTATATATATGCTTTACATAACGTACAAAAATAAATGCAACAATTTCTTTATTATATATATTTTCAAGCCATCACATAAGTGCATGAACCTTCAATAGTACCTCGAATTCTCATCGCGTCACCTGTAAAAAATAATTTAACATTAGAATTAACTAATTGCTATCACATCACATTATTCATGTTAATTCTAATGCTAATTTTCTAATATTATTGTTAGATAGCATTTGGAGCGTTACATAACATAATGGAGAATGGTAAAGTAGTGTACCAAAAGGAAAGAGAAATATGGAAGGAAAATATGGTGGACACATAATGACGTAGCTCTCACTAATTTTAATCTTTACAATGATGCGTAGATTTTAAAGTATGTAAAACTTGAAAAAAAAAAAAATTGATGATCGATCACCGAGTGTTGTAGCCAAGGATGAAAATGTCCATGACATTATTCATATTTTGAAGTCTCGACTAAATGGGGGGAATGATAATTCTTTCTGGAGTATCCGTCAAATGTCCACAATGTCCAAAAACATTCCCAATATCCGTGAATATCCAATATATTTTTGGATATTTCGACAAAATATCCAAAACTCGGGATTTTTTTTCCCAAAAATTTCAATTTTTACACACATTTCATTTTAAAATATGAATAAAATGTGACAACATGCTACACAAGATGGAGATCACAGTTGTAAGATAGCATGTGAGGGTATTTGACAATTGGAAAATAGCATATAAGAAGACGGGGTGTGACTCAAATGAGTCAAACTGATGAGGATTCACCTTGAGCTTTTAGTTCATGAGCTTAAGAATTAAGCAAAGTTCATATGGTTATAATCTTCCATGTGGTTCTCAAATAGTGTCTAGTTTAGAAGTACAAAATCGAGACGTTATATATATATATATATATTAGTTTTTCCTCCACCACAAATTAATATGGAGATGTCATCGCATACCCATCAAGACTACTTATCATATTAAACAAATCAATAATATCCAATTTATGGGTTAATAGTTGATAGAGACCAAGAAATATACATGTGAAATATTAACAATTACCTTCAAAATCATTCAAAAGTAATATATTGGCAAATGTATTATTTATATTAGATCAGGATCAACAGCTACCTAGTGTTTTCCAACATGCTAGAAACTCTTTTTG